>MU785380.1:45569-117275 GCA_026770625.1 Nicotiana glauca
GCCCTTGCCACGAGTATCCGACTCCAAATGGCCCAAATCTATTCAATTCAATTACACATCGTAAATAATATTGCAAACAACTGATTCCACTATTAAAATTAAAGCTAGGGCGCAAAAATAGGTAAAATAACCAAAATTCCCCTCCAGCCAACGTCTTGGAATCGAATAATTTTCACATTTTCAGGACCCTCGTACTCTCACGAGTCTAACCATTTAAAGATCTCCCAAATCGGAGGTCAAAGGCCCCCTCAAAACCCCCAAAGTTTGGTTTATAAACTTTTACCCCAAATTACCAAGTTTTGATCCTAAATTCAAATTCCAATGATGTATTTAGCTATATAATGATGGAATATAATGAATAGGGATCAAAAAAACGTTACCCAATGATTTTCTCTGCAAACTCCACTCGAAATCGCCTTCTCCCGTGCTCAAATTGAGTTTCTACCTTATGAAATCAAAACCCTCGAATTTTCTATATCTGCATAGACATTTCCGCTTCTGCGGACAAGGGACCGCTTCAGCGGTCCCACTTCAGCGGCAATACAACCGCTTCTGCGGCTCTATTTAAATATCTCAAATTTCGCTTCTGCGGTTCCCATCTTGCAGAAGCGAATCCGCTTCTGCGGAAACCCTACCGCTTCTGCGATTTCCTGGAGGGTAACCCAAAATTGCTTATGTGATGAGGAAGCCGCTTCTGCGGCTCTGCTCTTGCGGTTCCCAAGCCGCAGAAGTGGAAATACCAGAAGGAAAAAGATACCAGCTTCAACAAACTTATAAATTTGCCCCGTTAACCATCCAAAATCATCCCGAGGCCCCCTGGGACCTCAACCAAAAGCACCAATACCACCTAATACCTCATTCGAACTTGTACCAATCCTCAAAGAACCTCAAACAACACCGAAAACCTGATTAAATCAAGGATTCAAGCCTAAGAACTTCAAATTCTATCAAAATACGCTTTCGATCAAAAACCTAACCAAACCTCGTCCGAATGACCTAAAATTTTGCACGCACATCCCAAATGACATGACGGAGCTAAAGCAACTTCCGGAATTCAAATCCAACCCTCGGATCACAAACTCACTATAGAACCGGAAACTTAAAAAATTCAAACTTCGGCATTTCAAGCCTAAATGAGCTACGAACCTCCAAAATACATTCCGAACACGCTCCCAACCCCGAAATCACCTAACGGAGCTAACGGAACCATCGGGTTTCCATTCTAAGGTCTTCTTCACACTTTTCTGAATACGGACCATTTTGCAACTCTTAAGCTCTCATTTAGGGACTAAGTGTCCCAAAACACTCTAAATCCTAACACCGAACATCCCGGAAAACCAAAATAGCAGAAATGAACTTAGAGGGTAGCAGTTAATAAGGGATCGGGGCATAAATCCTAAAAATGACCGGCCGGGTCGTTACATCCTCCTACACTTAAACATTCATTCGTCCTCGAAAGAGCATAGAGAACATACCTGAAGTAGCAAAAAGATGAGGGTACTGGCTGCACATATCCTGCTTGGTCTCCCAAGTCGCCTCCTTGGCCGGCTAACCCTGCCACTGGACCTTCACTGAAGCAATGTTCTTTGACCTCAACTCTCTGATCAGCCTATCCAAAATGGCCACTGGATCCTTAACATAGGATAGATCATTGTCCAACTGGACTGAACTTAAATCCAACACGTGCGACGGATCATCGTGATATCTCCGGAGCATCGAAACATGAAATACCGGATGAGCTCCGGCTAGGCTGGGAGGTAAGGCAAGCTCATAAGCAACCTCCCCAACTCGCCTCAAGATCTCAAAAGGGCCAATAAACCTCGAACTCAGCTTCCCTTTCTTCCCAAACCTCATGACGCCATTCATAGGTGGGAACCGAAGCAGAACCCGCTCACCAACCATATATGCAACATCACGGACCTTCTTGTCCGTGTAACTCTTCTGTCTAGACTGGGCTGCGTGGAGCCTATCTTGAATCACCTTAACCTTCTCCATTGCATCCTGAACTATTTCTGTGCCCAATAGCCTGGCCTCACCCGACTCTAACCAAACTACCAGAGATCTACAACTCCTACCATATAAGGCCTCATACGGCGCCGTTTGAATGCTGGACTGATAACTGTTGTTATAAGCAAACTCCGCCAGTGGTAGGAAATGATCCCATGACCCTCCAAACTTAATCACGCACGCACGGAGCATATCTTCCAGAATCAGCATAGTGCGCTGGGACTATCCGTCCGTCCGGGGGTGAAATGTCGTGCTCAACTCCACCCGAGTGCCTAACTCCTGTTGCACGGCTCTCCTGAACTGCGACGTAAACTGAGTACCTCTGTCTGAGATGATAAAAACTAAAATACCATGCAAACAGACGATCTCCCTGATATAAATCTCCGTCAACCGCTCCGATGAATAAGTGGTACACACAGGTATGAAATGAGCGGACTTGGTCAGCCGATCCACAATGACCCAAATAGAATCAAACTTCTTCACGGTCCGTGGGAGTCCAGATACGAAGTCCATGGTGATACGCTCCCACTTCCACTCCGGGATCTCAATCTGCTGAAGCAATCCACCCGGACGCTGGTGCTCATACTTCACCGGCTGGTAGTTGAGGCATCTAGACACATAGTCAACTATATCCTTCTTCATCCACCTCCACCAGTAGTGCTGCCTCAAGTCCTGATAAATCTTCGCGGCACCCGGATGGATGGAATACCGCGAGCTATGGGCCTCTGCAAGAATCAACTCCCGAAGATCATCGACATTGGGCACACAAATCCGGCCCTGCATCCTCAATACCCCATCATCCTCGATGGTCACATCTCTGACATCACCACGTCGAACTCTATCCTAAAGAACAAGCAAGTGAGGGTCATCATACTGCCGCTCCCCGATACGATCAAATAGGGAAGACCGAGAAACCACACAGGCTAGAACCCGACTAGGCTCCGAAAGGTCCAATCTCACGAACTGTCTGGCTAAAGCCTAAACATCCATCGCCATAGGTCTCTCTGAGGCTGGTAGATATGCCTAACTACCCAAACTCTCCGCCCGGTGACTCAAGGCATCGGCAACTACATTAGCCTTGCCTAGGTGATAAACAATAGTAATATCATAATGCTTTAACAACTCTAAACATCTCCTCTGACGCATATTCAGGTCTTTCTGCTTAAGCAAGTGCTGCAAACTCCGATGGTTAGTATAGATCTCACAAGGGACCCTGTACAAATAATGACGCCAAATCTTTAATGCATGAACAATAGCAGCTAACTCAAGATCGTGGACAGGGTAGTTCTTTTCATGTACCTTTAACTGTCTGGATGCGTAGGCAATCACCCTATCGTCCTACATCAACACCGCTCCAAGTCCAACCCGTGAGGAATCACAATAAACTGTATATGACCCTGAATCGGTAGGCAGCATCAAGATTGGGGCTAAAGTCAAAGCTGTCTTGAGCTTTTGGAAGCTCGCCTCACACTCCTCTGTCCACTAAAATAGGGCACCCTTCTGAATCAATCTAGTCATAGGGGCCGCAATCGATGAAAGCTCCTCCACAAAGCGACAGTAATAACCCGCCAAGCCGAGGAAACTGCAAATCTCTGTAGCTGAGGAGGGCCTGGGCCAACTCTGCACGGCCTCCACCTTCCTCGGATACACTCGAATGCCCTCACTCGATACCGTATGGCCTAGGAATGCAACAGAACTCAGCCAGAACTCACATTTTGAGAACATTGCATATAATTTCTTCTCTCTCAGAGTCTGGAGCACTATCCTTAGGTGCTGCTCATGATCTTCCCGGCTCCGAAAATATACCAGAATATCATCAATAAAAACAATCACGAATGAGTCAAGATATGGCCTGACTGTGCATCAAATGCATAAAAGCTGCCGGGGCATTAGTCAGCCCAAATGACATAACAAGGAACTCGTAATTACCATACCGAGTCCTGAAGGCAGTCTTCGGGATATCTGGCTACCTAATCTTTAACTGATGATAACCTGAGCGCAAATCAATCTTGGAAAACACCTGTGCGCCCTGAAGCTGGTCAAACAGATCATCGATACGAGGTAAAGGATATCAGTTCTTCACTATAACTTTGTTCAACTGGTGATAATCAATGCACATTCGCATAGAACCATCCTTCTTCTTCACAAACAAGATAAGAGCACCCCATGGCGAAACACTTGGTCGAATAAAACCCTTACCCAACAATTCCTGCAACTGATCCATCAACTCCTTCAACTCAGGAGGAGCCATGCGATATGGAGGAATGGAAATGGGTTGAGTGCCCGAAGACAGATCAATGCCAAAATCGATATCTCTATCGGGCGGCATGCCCGGAAGATCTACTGGAAATACATCGGGGAAATCCTGTACCACTGGGACCGAATCAACAGAAGGGGTGTCAACACTGATATCTCTCACATAAGCTAAATACGCGGCACACCCCTTCTCAACCATACGTTGAGCTTTAAGGAAAGAGATAACTCTGCTGGGAGAATGATCTAAAGTACTACTCCACTCAATATGAGGAACACCTGGCATAGCAAGCGTCACAGTCTTAGCGTGACAATCATGAATAGCATGATGGGGCGGCAACTAGTCCATGCTCAGAATATTATCAAAGTCAACCATACCGAGTAATAATAGATCTGCCCTGGTCTCAAAACTACAAATAGTAACCAGACATGACCGATAAACGCGGTCCACAACAAGAGAATCTCCCACAGGAGTAGAAACATAAACGGGGGCACTCAAAGAATCCCGAGGCACACCCAAATGCGAAGGAAAATAAGAGGACACATATGAGTAAGTAGAGCCTGAATCGAATAGAACCGATACCTCTCTGTGACAAACCAGAATAATACCTGTGATGACAGAATGGGAGGCAACCGCCTCAGTACGAGCAGGAATGCAATAATATCTGGCCCGACCCTCTCACGAGGGCGACCTTTATCTCCCCAGCCTCCGCCCCTGGCGGGCTAGGCAGGTGGGGGTAGCAGTGGGAGCTGGAACCATGGCCTGAGAACTCTGAGAAGCATGTTGTGGCTGAGCAGTCTATGAAGATGCACCCCTACCAAGTCTGGGGTAGTCCCTTACCACATGACGTGTATCGCCACACTCGAAACAATCTTTGGGAGGACGTGGTGGCTGCGACTGACTGGGGCTAGGCCTGCCGGACTGACCTCTGGAAGTACCCCGCGCAGGAGGCACGCTAGAAACTGGAGGCGCTTAATAAGGCTCCTGAGGTGCAGATGGAGCTGGAGTACTGCCGGCTGCTGGCAAAGCTGAATATATATGGCGACTAGAATAACCCCTACCATAACGACCTGTTGATGTGGTACATGCACCGTAGTAGTGACCCGACTCTCGAGACCTCTTAGCCTCCCTCTCCCCTCGCTCCCTGGCGAGCATACCCTCAATCCTCTTACCAATGCTCACTATCTGCTGATAAGGAATATCCATCTCTAACTCTCGAGCCATGCTGAACCGGATGGGCGGAATAAGACCCTCGATAAACCTCTGAACTCCCTCCCGAACTATGGCAACCAAAGCCGGTGCATGTCTAGCCAACCTGGTATAACGGATGGCATACTCTGAGACTGTCATAGCACCTTGGCACAAATGCTCAAACTCCACGCGCCAAGAATCTCTGAGGCTCTGGGGAACAAACTCCCTCATAAACATGTCTAAGAATTGGGTCCAAGTAAGTGAGGCAGACTCGACTATACTATCCAACTCATAAGTATGCCACCAATCATAGGCGGCTCCCCGAAGCTGAAAGGCGGTGAAAGAAACCCCACTAGACTCTACTATGCCCATAGTACGAAGAATGCGATGACACTCCTCCAAAAACCCCAAGGCGTCATATGATGCTAGGCCACTGAACACTGGGGGATCATATTTCTTGAACCTCTCTAGCCTACGCTGCTCGTCCTCGGAGACAGCTGACCCATCCCCGGGCTGTGCTGGTGCTGTAGGCAGTACAGGAATAACCTCTAGGACCTGCTCCATCAGCACTCTTTACTCAGGAGTGCGGGCTGCGAGAGTCTGGGCCCCTCCCCCGGCCTAGGATGTGGCTGCAGCAAGGGGAAGCAACCCCGACTGAGCCAAGGTAGTGTACATGCTCATGAACTGAGCTAGAGTCTCCTGGAGCGCTGGAGTAGTAGTAGCTGTGGTAGGTGTACCAGGCGCTTGGGCTCCAACTAGGTCTGCTGGTGGTACCTCAGCGGCAGCTCGTGCGGGTGCTGTGGCTATACCTCGTGCACGTCCGTGACCTCTACCCCGGCCCTGGCCTCTGACGGCGGCAGCGGGGGGCGCAGGTGCCTGTTCCTCTCGTGTAGCACGTATCCTCAGCATCTGTGAGAGAATAAAAGACAGAAGTTTAGAATTGATGTCAAAATATAGAACGACAAGGAATTCAAAAGAAATGAAGGTTTTTCCTAAACAGTTGCATAGCCTCTCGTAGAAAAATACGAACGTCTCCGTACCGATCAGCGAGACTCTAATAAACCGGCCTATGTTCCGTGACTCCTATGAACCTAGTGCTCTGATAACAACTTGTCACGACCCTAGTTCACCGATCGTGAACATGTCGTGATGGCCCCTATTCCCCACGACCAAGTAAGCCAAGTATTGTAGAAAAGATATAATATTTGCGGAAACCAATTAAAACTGAACATGTGAAAAATAACAACCGAGTATAAGGCTGTCCGGCCTGTACAACTCTAAGAATATGCGGAAGTCTACAACCAAATCCCAAAACTCGGAAACTCACGGGAAACACAGGCTAATAGAATTCCAATAAGTACTCTAATCTCCATAATAACTACATCAAAAGTATGATAGGATAACAACTCTACAACTAGAATAAGGAAAAAGACCCTTCGGTCTGCAAACGCTGTAGATATACCTCGAAGTCTCCGTATGTCTCCTCGCCTCAACGATAGTGCACCTGAGTAGAGGTACCTGTATGATCTGCACATGAAAAACATGTGCAGGAAGGGCATGAGTACTCCATAGTAGTACTCAATAAGTGTCAAGCCTAACCTCGGTTGGGTAGTGACGAGGAAAGGTCAGGGCCCTACTGAGGTAAAAGTAATATAGTAACACTAATTAATAGGATGGAAGTCTGACACAAATTACTAAACACGGCAGTGTAATAAGGCAAAACAACGAATCAAGGATAACTGCAAGGATAAAGCAGAAACACAAGCAAACACAGCTAAAGTTCAAAATACCAACGAGGGTCTCCCAGGATACCGTCCTGTAGCCCTTTCCTCAACTGTTCAATGTACCTCCCGGGATACCATCCCGTAGTCCAACTCTCATATCAATATCGAGAATCTCCCGAGATACCGTCCTGTAGTCCAATCATCAATGTGCAGGGGATCTCCCGGGATACCGTCCCATAGTCCCGAAATAAAAATGCAGGGTGATCTCCCAGGATACCGTCTCATAGTCCCAAAATAAAAGTGCAGGGGGATTTCCCGGTATACCGTCCCATAGTCCCAAAATAAATGTGCAGCGAGATCTCCCGGGAATCGAACCCGTAGTCCCAACGCAAACAAACAAGGGGGAGGGGGGGGGGAAGGGGGAAGCTACCGGAATCCCACATCCGTAATCCCAATGTAATTGCGCAATCACAGCCAGAAACAAACCAAGGGATAAGTACGAATCACGGGGCAACAGATAGAACTAGCCTAGCATGCTTCCTGTAGTACAATTAAACAACATAAGCAATTAGGCAATTAAGTAAGTTAGACATGCTTTCCTAGTCTAGCACAAGTAATAAGTTTCAAGTAAGATAAGGCAAATAAGAAAGAAAGTTAAATATTAACAACTTAAGTAAAATCTGATTTTCATCAATCGGCTCAAGTACGCGCTTGTCACCTCGCGTACAAGGCACTCAAATATCAAGAACAATTCCTAAGGCGAATGGTCCCCCACACAAAGGTAGACAAGCCACTTACCTCGAACCAGCTCAATATCAATAGAAACCACGCCCTTGCCACGAGTATCCGAATCCAAATGGCCCAAATCTATTCAATTCAATTAAACAGCGTAAATAATATTGCAAACAACTGATTCCACTATTAAAATTAAAGCTAGGGCGCGAAAATAGGTAAAATGACCAAAATGCACCTCCATCCAACGTCTCAAAATCAAATAATTTTCACATTTTCAGGACCCTCGTACTCTCACGAGTCTAACCATATAAAGATCTCCCAAATCGGAGGTCAAATGCCCTCTCAAAACCCCAAAGTTTGGTCTATGAACTTTTACCCCAAATTACCATGTTTTGATCCTAAATTCGAATTCCAATTATGTATTTAGCTATATAAAGATGTAATATAATGAAAAGGGATCAAAGAAACGTTATCCAATGATTTTCTCTTTAAACTCCACTCGAAATCGCCTTCTCCCGTGCTCAAATTGAGTTTCTAACTTATGAAATCAAAACCCTCGAAGTTTCTATATCTGCACAGACATTTCCGCTTCAACAGACAAGGGACAGAAGATGTGGTGCCGCTTCAGCGGCAATAAAACAGCTTCTGTGGCTTTATTTAAAGATCTCAGATTCCGCTTCTGCGGTTCCCATTTCGCAGAAGCGGATCCGCTTCTGCGAAAACCCTACCGCTTCTGCGATTTCCTGGAGGGTAACCCAAACTCGCTTCTGCGGCTCCGCTCCTGCGGTTCCCAAGTCGCAGAAGCAGAAATACTAGAAGGAAAAAGATACCAGCTGCAACAAACTTAGAAATTTACCCCGTTAACAATTCGAAATCATCCCGAGGCCCCGAGACCTCAACCAAATGCACCAATACCACCTAATACCTCATTTGAACTTGTACGAATCCTCAAAGCGCCTCAAACAACAACGGAAACCCGATTAAATCAAGGATTCAAGCCCAAGAACTTCAAATTCTATCAAAATACGCTTTGGGTAAAAAACATAACCAAACCTCGTCCGAATGACCTGAAAAATTGCACGCAAGTCCCAAATGACATGACAGAGCTACAACAACTTCCGAAATTCAAATCCAACCCTCGGATCAAAAACTCACTATCGGACCGGAAACTTCAAAAATTCAAACTTCAGCATTTCAAGCCTAAATGAGCTACGAACCTCCAAAATACATTCTGAACATACTCCCAACCCCGAAATCACCTAACGGAGCTAACAAAACCGTCAGATTTCCATTACGAGGTCGTCTTCACACTGTTCTGAATACTGACCATTTTTCAACTCTTAAGCTCTCATTTAGGGACTAAGTGTCCCAAAACACTTCGAATCCTAACACCGAACGTCCCGGCAAACCAAAATAGCAGAAATGAACTTAGGGGGTAGCAATTAATGGGTGATCGGGGTGTAAATTCTAAAAATGACCGGCTGGGTCGTTACACACCCAGGCCATTCAAAGTGGCACTTGGGGCGTACTGGGGAAGAAGAAGAAAGAGGACGTTGCGGTAGTTGAGTCAAGGGCTTGGTCCAGGGGCCCGCCACCTTACTATTGCCAGCCTCGACCCCACCCCTAAACTTACCCCCACACTCCTTATAGCCCACCATAACACTACTACCCACCTCAAGATCCTCCCACTGTGAATTCATCCCCGACCTTTCCTACCTACCAATAATGATATGGCACCACTTACCAAACAACCTCAACTCCACCACCCAAACAAGTCCCATACCCTCCCCCACCAACCACTCCTATGTTTGTGTTACCTTCACCTGCTACATTGCACCGATATTTTAGTGAGCCTCTGTTCCAGACTCAAGACAATCATTATTACCCCCCCCCCCCCAACCAACCTTCAAAGCACCCGAACCAAGTTCTTACACTCCTTATTTTGATCGCTCCGCAGAAACTGAGAAGCCTCATAAGAATTCTGAGCAGGAGGAGATGGTTAGGAAAGTCAAAAGCTTGGAGCAATATTTTAGGAATATGCAGGGTATAGGTGGACAAGTAAGCGTGGCCTATAAAGACCTATGTCTGTTCCCAGATGTCCAATTACCAACAAGGCTCAAGTTGCCCATGTTTGATTTATATGACGGGAATGGTGATACAGTTGCGCACCTGAGAGGTTTTTGTAGCAAGATGAGAGGGGCAGGTGGAAGAGATGAATTACTGATGGCATATTTTAGCCAAAGTTTAAGTGGATCAGCTTTGGAATGGTACACCCGACAAGATCATGGTCGGTGGTACACTTGGGATGATCTGGCCCAAGCATTTGCCTGTCATTTTCAGTACAATCTTGAAATTGTCCCAGACCGTCTGTCTTTTATCAAGATTGAGAAGAAACCCGGGGAAAGTTTCAGAGAATATGGATTCTGTTGGAGAGAGAAGCAGTGAGGGTTGACCCTCCGATAAAAGAGAGTGAAATGGTTGATTACTTCTTGCAGACCTTAGAGCCCACTTATTTCGGTCACTTGGTGTCAGCAGTAGGGAAATATTTCAATGAAGTGGATAAAATGGGAAGCACGGTAGAGAAAGGACTTAAGACGAACAAGATCATTAGTTATTAAAAAATCAAAGCAACCACCCAGGCCATTCAAAGTGGCATTGGGGGCGTACTAGGGAAGAAGAAGAAAGAGGACGTTGCAGTAGTTGAGTCAAGGGCTTGGTCCAGGGGCCCGTCACCTTACTATACAAGCCTCGACCCCACCCCCAAACTTACCCCCACACTCCACATAGCCCACCACAACACTACTACCCACCTTAAGATCCTCCCACTGTGAATTCATCCCTGGACTTTCCTACCTACCAATAATGATATGGCACCACTTACCAAACAACCTCAGCTCCACCACCCAAACAAGTCCCATACCCTCCCCCACCAACCACTCCTATGTTTGTGTTACCTCCACCTGCTACATTGTACCGATATTTTAGTGAGCCTCTGTTCCAGACTCAAGACAATCATTATTACCCCCCCCCCCAGAACCAACCTTCAAAGCACCCGAACCAAGTTCTTACACTCCTTATTTTGATCGCTCCGCAGAAACTGAGAAGCCTCATAAGAATTCTGAGCAGGAGGAGATGGTTAGGAAAGTCAAAAGCTTGGAGCAATATTTTAGGAATATGCAGGGTCTAGGTGGACAAGTAAGCGTGGCCTATAAAGACCTATGTCTGTTCCCAGATGTCCAATTACCAACAAGGTTCAAGTTGCCCAAGTTTGATTTATATGACGGGAATGGTGATACAGTTGCACACCTGAGAGGTTTTTGTAGCAAGATGAGAGGGGCAGGTGGAAGAGATGAATTACTGATGGCATATTTTAGCCAAAGTTTAAGTGGATCAGCTTTGGAATGGTACACCCGACAAGATCATGGTCGGTGGTACACTTGGGATGATCTGGCCCAAGCATTTGCCTGTCATTTTTAGTACAATCTTGAAATTGTCCCAGACCGTCTGTCATTGACCAAGATTGAGAAGAAACCCGGGGAAAGTTTCAGAGAATATGGATTCTATTGGAGAGAGCAAGCAGCGAGGGTTGACCCTTCGATAAAAGAGAGTGAAATGGTTGATTACTTCTTGCAGACCTTAGAGCCCACTTATTTCGGTCACTTGGTGTCAGCAGTAGGGAAATATTTCAATGAAGTGGATAAAATGGGAAGCACGGTAGAGAAAGGACTTAAGACTAACAAGATCATTAGTTATTCAAAAATCAAAGCAACCACCCAGGCCATTCAAAGTGGCACTGGGGGCGTACTAGGGAAGAAGAAGAAAGAGGACGTTGCAGTAGTTGAGTCAAGGGCTTGGTCCAAGGGCCCGTCACCTTACTATACAAGCCTCGACCCCACCCCAAACTTACCCCCACACTCCATATAGCCCACCACAACACTACTACCCACCTTAAGATCCTCCCACTGTGAATTCATCCCCGGACTTTCCTACCTACCAATAATGCTATGGTACCACTTCCCAAACAACCTCAGCTCCACCACCCAAACAAGTCCCAGACCCTCCTCCACCAACCACTCCTATGTTTGTGTCACCTCTACCTACTGCATTGCATCGATCTTTTAGTGAGCCAATGTTCCAGACTCAAGAAAATTATTATTACCCCCAGAACGAACCTTCAAAGCACATGAACCATGTTTTTACACTCCTCATTTTAATCTCTCGGCAGAAACTGAGAAGCCTCATAAGAGTTCTGAGCAGGAGGAGATGGTTAGGAAAGTCAAAAGCTTGGAGCAATCTTTTAGGAATATGCAAGGTCTAGATGGACAAGTAAGCGTGGCCTATAAAGACCTGTGTCTGTTCCCAGATGTCCAATTACCAACAAGGTTCAAGTTGCCCAAGTTTGATTTATATGACGGCAATGGTGATATAGTGGCGCACCTGAGAGGTTTTTATAGCAAGATGAGAGGGGTAGGTGGAAGAGATGAATTACTGATGGTGTATTTTAGCCAAAGTTTAAGTGGATCAGCTTTGGAATGGTACACCCGACAAGATCATGGTCGGTGGTGAACTTGGGACGATCTGGCCCAAGCATTTGCCTGTCATTTTCAGTACAATCTTGAAATTGTCACAGACCGTCTGTCATTGACCAAGATTTAGAAGAAACCAGTGAAAGTTTCAGAGAATATGGATTCTGTTGGAGAGAGCAAGCAGCGAGGGTTGACCCTCTGATAAAAGAGAGTGAAATGGTTGATTACTTCTTGCAGACCTTAAAGCCCACTTATTTTGGTCACTTGGTGTCAGCAGTAGGGAAATATTTCAATGAAGTGGTGAAAATGGGAAGCACGGCAGAAAAAGGACTTAAGACCAACAAGATCATTAGTTATTCAAAAATCAAAGCAACCACCCAGGCCATTCAAAGTGGCACTGGGGGCGTACTAGGGAAGAAGAAGAAAGAGGACGTTGCAGTAGTTGAGTCAAGGGCTTGGTCCAAGGGCCCGTCACCTTACTATACAAGCCTCGACCCCACCCCTAAACTTACCCCCACACTCCATATAGCCCACCACAACACTACTACCCACCTTAAGATCCTCCCACTGTGAATTCATCCCCGGACTTTCCTACCTACCAACAATGCTATGGCACCACTTCCCAAACAACCTCAGCTCCACCACCCAAACAAGTCCCAGACCCTCCTCCACCAACCACTCCTATGTTTGTGTCACCTCCACCTGCTGCATTGCATCGATCTTTTAGTGAGCCTATGTTCTAGACTCAAGATACTTATTATTACCCCCACAACGAACCTCCAAAGCACCTGAACCATGTTCTTACACTCCTCATTTTAATCTCTCGGAAGAAACTGAGAAGCCTCATAAGAATTCTAAGCAGGAGGAGAGGGTTAGGAAAGTCAAAAGCTTGGAGCAATCTTTTAGGAATATGAATGGTCTAGGTGGACAAGTAAGCGTGGCCTATAAAGCCCTGTGTCTGTTCCCAGATGTCCAATTACCAGCAAGGTTCAAGTTGCCCAAGTTTGATTTATATGACGGGCATGGTGATCCAGTGGCGCACCTGAGACGTTTTTGTAGCAAGATGAGAGGGGCAGGTGGAAGAGATGAATTACTGATGGCGTATTTTAGCAAAAGTTTAAGTGTCTCAGCTTTGGAATGGTACACCCTTCAAGATCATGGTCGGTGGTACACTTGGGACGATCTGGCCCAAGCATTTGCCTATCATTTTCAGTACAATCTTGAAATTTTTCCAGAACGTCTGTCATTGACCAAGATTGAGAAGAAACCTGGGGAAAGTTTCAAAGAATATGGATTCTATTGGAGAGAGCAAGCAGCGAGGGTTGACCCTCCAATAAAAGAGAGTGAAATGGTTTATTACTTCTTGCAGGACTTAGAGGCAACTTATTTCGGTCACTTGGTGTCAGCAGTAGGGAAATCTTTCAATGAATTGGTGAAAATGGGAAGCGCGGTAGAGGAAGGACTCAAGACCAACAATATAATTAGTTATTTAGTAATCAAAGCAATAATGCATGCCATTCAAAGCGGCACTGGGGGCGTACTGGGGAAGAATAAGAAAGAGGACGTTGTGGTAGTTGAGTCAAGGGCTTGGTCTAGGGGATCGTCACCTTACTATTACCAGCCTCGACCCCACCCCTAAACTTACCCCCATACTCCATATAGCCCACCACAACACTACTACCCACATCTAGATCCCCACTTCTCCGTCCATCATGCATAATCTTACCCTCAACCTCCTGCCCACGTGCAATGGCGTGTGCCAACCCCATAGAATACTTACCCAGCTCCACAAAGCACCTACCCACTTCCAAGAACCTACAGAAATGACCCGGGACCAGGTTTCTGACCAAACCAAGCCTTCAAGTATGAGAGGACCCAGAAGAAAAATACTTTCACTCCATTGGGAGAATTATATACCATCCTATTCCACAGGTTGAGACAGTTGGGTATGTTGAATCCGATTGAGCCTAAGCTGCCAAACCCTCCTCCGAGGAATCTTGACTACTTGGTAAGCTGTGAATATTGTTCAGGGGCCCTGGGGCATGACACAGAGAAATGCTGGAAGTTGAAGACAGCCATTCAAGAGCTCTTTGACACCTGTCGGATTGAGGTTCAGGCCCCAGAGGTGCCTAATATCAACTAGAATCCATTGTCGGCGCACTATGAGACCAATATGATTGAGGTAGTGCAAAAAGAGGAGAGCCTAAGAAGCCCTCGCAGACTATAATGATGATCAGGTCCAATAAAGTCAAGCGGACTGGAGAATCAAGTAGTGGGAAAGTCATTGATCAAGGTGAAAGGAACAGGTAGTGAACCAGTTGTGGCAATTGAAAAAGAGTCTTCAAGCGGTGTTACATTAAAATAGGGGATAGAAAAAGTGGTGGTACCAGTGGCATTGAGCAAGCTTGTTGTGGTTGTGGAAGGTGCTCACACAGAGCCGGTCATTCTCAAACCAGTAACCCAGCTGCCAATAGTCAGCAGCAAGGCCGTCCCTTGGAACTATGGCTGAATGTCCGTGATTTACAAAGGGAAAGAAGTTAAAGATGTGAAACCCATGGTCTGACTCGCTTGGGGAGATACTTTGCCCCTGAGGATTTAAGAAAAGCCAAAACCTCCATAGATAACTCAGTGCTGGTAGAGAAAGTTGTGACCGAAGAAGAGGCAGAAGAATTCTTGAAAAATATAAAGGTGCAGGATTATTCCATTGTAAAGAAGTTAAGGAAAACCCCTGCCCAAATTTCATTGTTCTCATTGCTAATCCACTTGGACGAGCATCGTCGCGCATTGATGAAAATCTTGAATGAGGCCCACATTCTTGATAAGATCTATGTAAACCATCCAGAAAAGATAGCAAACAAGACTTTTGAGGTCAACAGAGTCACTTTTTCTGATGATGAATTACCCGTAGAAGGTACTGAGCATAACATAGCCCTTTATCTTACGGTGAAGTGTGAAGATTCAGTGGTTACCGGGGTGCTGATTGATAATGGGTCCAACGCGAAAAATTGTCCCCTCTCTACCTTGGAAAAATTGGAAGTGGAAGATGAAAGAATTCACAAAAATAACATTTGTGTTCGAGGGTTCGACGGTGGTGTCAAAGATTCAGTAGGTGATATAATACTATAATTGACAATAGGGCTTGTCGATTTCACTATGGAATTCCAAGTGTTGGATGTGGCAGTTTCTTACAATCTTTTGCTGGGGCAACCCTGGATTCATGATGCCAAGGCAGTGCTGTCTACCTTGCACCAGATGGTTAAATTTGAATGGGACAGACAGGAAATTTTGGTGCACAATGAGGATAATCTGTGCGCCCTGATGCCATTGTACCTTTCATCGAAGCTGAAGATGACAAGGGTCCGTGGGTCTATCAGGTCTTTGACACGGTATCAGTTGAAAAGATCCCAGAAGGTGAGTGTGTTCCAATTCCTAAAGTAGCTGCCGCATAGTCATGGTGGATTAAGAGATGTTGAAGAATGGTTTCGTACCTGGCAAGGGTTTGAGTGCTTCTCTGCAAGGTATCGTACAACTAGTATCGCTTCCCAAAAAATTGGATACTTTTGGTTTGGGGTTCAAGCCTACAACTGCGAACATAAGGTGAGCCAGAAAGTTGAAACAAAGAGCATGGGTTCTTCCAAAGCCCATCCCGCGGCTGTCTAGATCATTTGTCAGGCCTAGTGCTAGAAAGCGTCCAGATCGACGGTTCCCGATTCATTGATTGATGCTGATGGAGATTTGGATAAGGGGTTAGAAAGGTTGTTTAACAAGGTAAAAATGGTGGAAGTTGGAGAAGGATCAAGCATGGCAGATGTGCAATTTGTGGGGCCCTATGCAAAGATCAACAATTGGCAAGCTACTCGTCTTCCGACTCGGAAGGAGTCATGGTAGTCGGCTTTGATTTTTCTTTCAGTTTAATCTGGATTATTTCCAGGGTTGTAATTTAGATGCTATGTTCTGTCCATTTGGGTGAGTTAAACTTTGTTATCTTTACATTTCAACGAAATACAATTTCCCTTATTTTCAATCCTGATAGTTTTATTTTTGTTTTTCTTTTCTTTCTTGTACAGTCCTTTTTATGTTGGTTTCAGTGACATGACATGCATGAGGAATCTCCGACCCAATTTTAAATGCCAATCTAATTCTGAAATAATAATACAAGAGATTGAGTCTGATGATGAAGTGGAATATGATTATGAGGAAGCCTTTGAGGAACTCACTAAAGAATTAAGCCATTTTGAAGAAAAACCCAAACCTAACCTGAATGATACATAAGCAATCAACCTAGGGGATCAGAATAATTATCGGGAAACTAAAATAAGTGTCCATCTTGAACCACAATTCAGAGAGGAGATAATTAAAGCACTGTTTGAGTACATAGATGTTTTTTCATGGTCATATGACGACATCCTGGGTCTAAGCACTGATTTGGTGGTTCACAAATTGCCCACTAACCCGACATTTCCCCCTGTCAAGCGGAAGCTTAGCAAATTTAAAACTGATATGAGTGTGAAGATCAAAGAAGAGGTCACCAAGCAGTTTGACGCTAAGGTCATTCGTGTCATACGGTATCCCACCTGGTTAGCCAATGTTGTGCCTGTACCAAAGAAAGATGGCAAGACCAGGGTGTGCGTTGATTACCGTGACCTCAACAAGGTGAGTCCAAAGGATAACTTCCCATTACTAAACATCCACATATTGACTGATAATTGTGGCAAACATGAGATTGGTTCTTTTTTGGAGTGTTATGCGGGTTATCACCAGATCTTAATAGACGAGGAAGATGTAGAAAAGACGACATTCATAATGCCATAGGGAACATACTGCTATAGGGTCATGCAATTTGGTTTGAAAAATGCTGGGGCAACCTACATGAGAGCAATGACAACCATATTCCATGACATGATACACAGGGAGATCGAGGTATATGTGGATGATGTAATTGTAATGACCAAGAAGCAATCTGACCACTTCTAGGATTTGAGAAAGTTCTTTCAAAGGCTTCACAGGTACAATCTGAAGCTCAATCCTGCAAAATGTGCTTTAGGTGTTCCATTTGGAAAATTGTTGGGATTTATAGTCAGCCGTCGAGATATTGAATTGGACCTATCAAAAATCAAAGCCATCCAAGAATTACCACCTTCGAAGAATAAGATTGAGGTGATGAGTCTTTTAGGGAGATTGAATTACATCAACAGGTTTATCGCTGAGCTTACGACAACTTGTGAGCCTATCTTCAAGCTATTAAAGAAGGATGTTGCGATCAAGTGGATAGACGAATGTCAAGAAGCATTTGATAAGATAAAGGGGTATCTATCAATCCCACAGGTGTTGGTCCTGCCAGAACCAGGGAGGCCTTTGATTATATATTTGATGGTGTTGGACAACTCATTTGGATGTGTGTTAGGTCAGCACGACATCACCGGCAGGAAAGAGCAGGCCATATACTACCTCAGTAAGAAGTTCACAGCTTACGAGGTTAAGTATACTCAGCTTGAGAGGACGTGTTGTGCCCTAACTTTGGTAGCACAGAAGTTGAAACATTACCTGACAGCATATACGTCTTACCTCATCTCTCTGTTGGATCCGTTGAAGTACATCTTTCAAAAGCCTATGCCCACAGGGAGGCTCTCAAAGTGGCAGATCATGCTCACGAAATTCGACATTGTCTATGAGACCCGAACTACAAAGAAAGCACAAGCGTTGGCCGACCACTTGGATGAGAATCCAGTAGATGAAAAATATGAACCTTTGAAGACATTTCCCTGATGAAGAGGTAATGCACGTTGATGAGTTGGAACAAGTTGAGAAGACAAGATGGAATCTTTTCTTTGATGGGGCTGCCACTATGAAAGGCATTGGGATATGAGCGATACTTATTTCTGAAACAGGGCAGTACTACCCTGTTACGGCTCAGCTTCATTTCTATTATACTAATATCATGGCCGAGTATGAGGCATGTATCTTGGGTTTGAGGTTAGCTGTGGATATAGGTGTCCAGGAAGTCTTGGTCATGGGTGACTCGGACCTTCTAGTACACAAAATTCAAGGAGAATGGGAAACACGAGATTTGAAGCTTATACCGTACCGACAATGCTTGCATGATCTTTGTCAACGGTTTCAATCAATAGAATTCAAGCATATTCCAAGGATTCATAATGAAGTTGCCGATGCTTTCGCTACGTTGGCGTTGATGTTGTATCATCCAGATAAAACCTATATGGACCCTCTGTAGATCCAAGTCCATGATCAGCATGCCTACTGTAATACGGTGGAAGAAGAACTTGATGGTGAGCCGTGGTTCCACGATATCAAAGAATACATCAGAATGGGAGTGTATCTAGTACAGGCCACAAGGGATCAAAAAAGATCAATTCGACGTTTAGCAAGTGGATTTTTCTTTAGTGGAGGGGTATTGTACGAAAAAACTCCAGATCTTGGGTTGTTGAGATACATAGATGCTTGATAGGCCACAACTATTATGGCCGAAGTACATTCGAGAGTTCGTGGACCACATATGAGTGGGTACGTGCTAGTAAAGAGGATTCTCCGAGCAGGTTATTATTGGCTTACTATGGAGCGAGATTGTATTAGTTTTGTACGCAGATGTCATCAGTGTCAAGTGCATAGAGATTTGATTCATTCCCCACCATCAGAATTGCACACAATGTCTGCACCCTGGCCTTTTGTTGCGTGGGGCATGGATGTCATTGTGCCAATTGAGCCACTAGTATCAAATAGGCACAGGTTCATTCTGGTGGCCGTTAATTATTTCACTAAGTGGGTTGAGGCTAAAACGTTAAATTTTGTGGCCAATAAAGCGGTGGTTGATTTTGTGCACTCAAATATCATTTGTTGGTTTGGGATACCGAAGGTGATCGTTACAGACAATGAGGCTAATCTTAATAATCATATGATGAAAGAGGTATGTCAGAAATTCAAAATTACACATCATAATTCCACTCCTTATCGCCCCAACGCAAATGGAGCAGTTGAGGCAGCCAACAAGAATATAAAAAAGATACTACGAAAAATGGTGGAAGGTTCTAGACAGTGGCATGAAAAGTTTCTTTTTGCATTGCTGGGTTATCGCACTACTGTCCGTACTTCAGTATGGGAGACTCCTTATTCATTGGTGTATGGTATCGAGGCAGTGATAGCTGCAGAGGTGGAAATTCCATCGCTTTGGATTGTTGCAGAAGATGAAATTGATAATGATGAATGGGTCAAAGCTCGCTTGGAGAAATTGAGTTTGATCGATGAGAAAATATTAACAGCAGTGTGTCATGGTCAGTTGTATCAACAGAGAATGGCAAGAGCATATAATAATGGCAAGAGAATGGCGTATTCTTCCGCATCAGGCTGAGGCCAAAGGCAAGTTTGCCCCAAATTGGCAGGGGCCGTTCATCGTGACGAGAGTGTTGTCCAATGGTGCTTTGTATTTGACAGACATAGAAGGCAAGTGTGCTGAAATGGCCATCAACTCCGATGCGGTCAAGAGATATTATGTATGATTTCCTTTGAATTAATTGCATTTGTTTGTACTTGGCATGTTTTGGAGATTGGAATTACGAAGGCATTTTGTTATGCTATCCAAACACTTTATCCCTTGTTACCCTCCTTTGAGCGTTATTTATTTACTTTCATACCCCTCTTTTGGAATAAGTAGCAAAGCTAAGAAATACATGAGTAAAGGATAAATAAAAGAAAAGAGAGAGAAGAAAAATAAAATTGAAAAGATAAAGAGATGAAAAGAAAAGAATTGAAAAAGAAAAATAAAAAACAAAAGAAAAGAGAAAAAAAAATGGAAGAAAAGAAAGAAAAGTCACAACAACAAAGTAATTTTTATTCCATGAACTACGTTCGACCTGATTCCTTTTAAGGATACGCAGGCAGCCTCACGGTTCGGTCCCATCATAAAAAAAATTTAAAAGTCCCCAAGCAAGAAACTTTGGCAGACGTTCTAATTATTGTGAGAAATCGGATTCCGAAAGTTGTAATTTTAAACCCTTCTGAAATGTTTTTAGCCTTTTGATACCCTTTCTTTCTACCCCTATCCAAAAGCCTGCATTACGGTCCAAAGAAAGACCTTCTGATCGGTCTTCAAGAAATTCCAAGTCAAGCAAGAAGAAGTGATTCATGTCAGGGACAACACTCCGGTCCAAGCAGAAAAATGATGAAAATGAGAGAGCCTTATTCGTGAAAACCCTCACGGGCACCGTAAGGTGATGTGAGCTGAGAGAAATGAAAAATGAGATAGTCTTATTGGTGAAAACCCTCACGGGCACCGTAAGGCTAAAGTGAGTTGAGAGAAACCAGAAATGAGAGAGTCTTATTGGTGAAAACCCTCATGGGCACTTTAAGCCGAAAGTGAGTTGAGAGAAATAAAAAATGAGAGAGTCTTATTGGGGAAAAACCTCGCGGGCACCTTAAGGTGAAAGTGAGTTGACAGATGAATGAGTGGAAGAGATCTATGGGTGAAAACCATTCAAGACACCGCAGGATGAACAAGGTCAGGGTTTGGGTGAAAACAATCAGGCTATGGAATTCTGGGGCGACAAAGCATGGCAATTGAAATTTGATTGGTTGGAAAGATTTGGCAGATTAGCCCGCAATACATGTCATGATCAGTGGTACCAGTAGCTCCACTCAGATAAGTCCTTGTTCCCTTTTCTTTCCCTTTTGTAAGCCATCCAATTTTGGATTCTCTTTATCTTTAACTCTCAAGGTCATTGCATTTCATTCTTTCTCGGATCTATTCTTTAAGATGTTTCAATGTCAGTATCATTCAAAACAAAGAAGAAAGGATGTCAAGGATCACTACCAGTTTCCCAATTGCAAAGCACAATGGCATGATGCAAAGTAAGGTACAAGGGGTCACCGGATGTTTCATCGGTGGATTTGTTAGGTAATTTTATGGGAGATGCAAAGTTTTAGATAAAAGGGGTCAGAGATGTGAAACAACAGTCTGGGTATAAAACACTCGCGTTATCGAGGATCATGGGGTTTGAAAGTTAGAAAGAAAGTCAAGCGGTTCAGGGCCAGTTCGGGAAGCAGGTCAAAGGAAAACACAGCAGCAGAGACATCTTAGCAAGAATGCCATCAACTAAGCACCATTTTAAACTGACAAGATTTATTTGATTGAAACAAGGGCAAAAAGTTTTTGTTTATTTTGGAGAAACTCTCCGTAGGGGAAGAGCAAGCACCAAAACAGGTTTGACCATAAACTCTCAGGACCTTCCTGAATAATAGGGCTTAGATAAATTCCAAAACAAATCATAGAAGAATGTAAGTTGATTGCAAAGTTTGCATGGTTTAAGATAGGATTCAATTAGGAGTTTTCAGAACCCCTCCCTTAATAATGGGACCAAGTTTTAAGATTTCCATTAGATAGCAAGATGTAGCATAAATTCTGTTGTAGCATAGTATGCTTCAGTCGTAAAAGTGTCAGTTTTTAGGATAAGCCTCGATCTGATTTTCAGGACCTTCCTGGATAATAGGATGTAGTTTCATCTTAGATAACATGACTCTGCAGAAATAAAACCTTTAGAAGATACATCTTAGATCTATAATTCACGTTTAATTAAGAGTTGTCAGTACCTCCCTGGATAATAGGACTTAACTTTCAAATTATTAATAATAATTGGTAGAATGATTCAGTTTAACACTCACCCATGTGCCCAGCCACCAAACTGGGGCAAAAAATTTTCTTTGTTTTGTTTGTGTAGTTGAAGCCAGGAGCTCACCTGGAGAATGGGAATACATTTCAAGTCAGCAGTCAGGAGCTCGCCTGAAGAACAGAGGAATACATTTCAAGTCAACAGTCAGGAGCCCGCCTGAAGAATAAAGGAATACATTTCAAGTTTTAGTAGTCAGGAGCCCACCTGAAGAACAGAGGAATACATTTCATGTCAGCAGTCAGGAGCCCGCCTGAAGAACAGCGGAATATATTTAAAGTTTTAGCAGTCAGGAGCCCGCCTGAAGAATGGATGAATACATTTCGAGTCAGCAGTCAAGAGCCCGCCTGAAGAACAGAGGAATACATTCAGTCAGCATTCAGGAGCCTGCCTAAAGAACAGAGGAATACATTTCAAGTTTCATCAGTCAGGAGTCCGCTTGGAGAGCAGGGCATACATTCAAGTTTTAGCAGTCAGGAGCCCGCCTGAAGAATAGAGGAATATAATTCAAGTCAACACTGAGGAGCCCGCCAGGAGAGCAGGGAATACATTCAAGTTTTCGCAGTTAGGAGCCCGCCTGAAGAGCAGAGGGAGTACAATTCAAGTTTTAGCTTTAAAATTCTTATTAATGTCTGGTAATATGATGCCCAACCACAAAACTGGGGCAGAAAAGTTTCTTTGTTTTATCTATTTTTAGAAGTCTCGAGCCCACATGAAGAACATAGGAATACATTTCAAGTTTTACCAGTCAGGAGCCCGCCCGAAGAACAAAGTAATACATTTCAAGTCAGCAGTCAGGAGCCCACCTGGAGAGGAGGGAATACATTCAAGTTTTAGCAGTCAGGAGCCCACCTGAATAATAGAGGGAGTACAATTCAAGTTTTAGCTTTCAAATTCTTATTAATGTCTGGTAATATGATGCCCAGCCACCAAACTGGGGTAGAAAATTTTCTTTGTTTTATCTATTTTGTTGAAGTCAGGAGCCCACCTGGAGAACAGGGAATACATTTCAAGTCAGCAATCAGGAGCCAGCCTGGAGAAAATGGGAATAAATTTCAAGTCAGTAGTCTGGAGCTCGCCTGGAGAACATGGGAATACATTTAAGTCAGAGTCAGGAGCCCGCCTGAAGAGCAGAGATTACCTTTCAAGTGAATAGTCAGGAGCCAGCTTGGAGAACAAGAGAGTACAATTCAAGTTTTAGATTTCAAGTTCTTATTGATATTTGGTAATGTGGTTCGTTTTACACTTACATATGTGCCCGGATACCCAAACTGGGGTAGAAATGTTCTTTGTTTTATCTATTTTATTGAAGTTAGGAGCCCACCTGGAGAATAGGGAATACATTTCAAGTCAGCAAACAGGAGCCCACCTGGAGAACAGGGAATACATTTCAAGTTTAGCAGTCAAGAGCCCGTCTAGAGAACATGGGAATCAATTCAAGTCAGCAGTCGGGAGCACGCCTGGAGAGCAGGGAATACATTTCAAGTCAGCAGTCAGGAGCCCGTCGAAAGAATAGAGGAATACATTTCAAATCAGCAGCCAAGAGCCCGCCTGAAGAACGGAGGAATACATTTTGAGTTAGCAGTCAGGAGCCCGCCTGAAGAACAGAGGAATACATTCAAGTCAGCAGTCAGGAGCCCGCTTGAAGAAAAGAGGAATACATTTCAAGTTTCAGCAGTTAGGAGCCCGCCTGGAGAGCAGGGCATACATTCATGTTTTAGCAAACAGGAGCCGCCTGAAGAACAGAGGAATACATTTCAAGTCAGCTGTCAGGAGCCCGCCTGGAGAGCAGGGAATGCATTCAAGTTTTAGTTGTCAAGAGCCCACCTGAAGAACAGAGGGAGTACAATTCCAGTTTTAGCTTTCAAATTCTTATTAATGTCGGGTAATATGATGCCCAACCATAAAACTGGGGCAGAAAATTATCTTTGTTTTATCTTTATTTAGAAGTCTGGAGCCCGCATGAAGAACATAGGAATACATTTCAAGTTTTACAGGTCAGGAGCATGCCCGAAGAACAAAGGAATACATTTCAAGTCAGCAGTCAGGAGCCCGCCTGGAGAGCATGGAATACATTCAAGTTTTAGCAGTTAGGAGCCCGCTTGAAGAATAGAGGGAGTACAATTCAAGTTTTAGCTTTCAAATTCTTATCAATGTCTGGTAATATGATGCCCAACCACCAAACTGGGGCAGAAAACTTTCTTTGTTTTATCTATTTTGTTGAAGTCAGGAGCCCACCTGGAGAACAGGGAATACATTTCAAGTCAGAAACCAGGAGCCCGCCTGGAGAACATGGGTATATATTCAAGTCAGCAGTCAGGAGCCTGCTTGGAGAACATGGGAATACATTTAAGTCAGCAGTCAGGAGCCTTCCTGGAGAGCAAGGAATACATTTCAAGTCAGCAGTCAGGAGCCAGCCTGGAGAACAAGAGAGTACAATTCAAGTTTTAGCTTTCAAGTTCTTATTGATATTTGGTAATTTGGTTCGTTTTACACTTACATATGTTCCCGGATACCTAAACTGGGGTAGGAATTTTCTTTGTTTTATCTATTTTGTTGAAGTCAGGAGCCCACATGGAGAATAAGGAATACATTTCAAGTCAGCAGTCAGGAGCCCACCTAGAGAACAGGGAATAAATTTCAAGTTTAGCAGTCAGGAGCTCGCCTGGAGAACATAGAAATACATTTAAGTCAGCAGTCAGGAGCCCGCCTGGAGGGCAAGGAATACATTTCAAGTCAGCAGTCAGGAGCTTGCCTGGAGAACAAGAGAGTACAATTAAAGTTTTAGATTTCAAGTTCTTATTGATATTTTGTAATGTGGTTCATTTTACACTTACATATGTGCGCGGATACCCAAATTGGGGCAGGATTTTTTTTTCTTTTATCTATTTTGTTGTAGTCAATATCCCACCTGGAGAACAGGGAATACATTTCAAGTCCGCAGTCAGGAGCCCCTCTGGAGAACAGGGAATACATTCAAGTCGGCAGTCAGGAGCCCGCCTGGAGAGCAGGGAATACATTTCAAGACAGCTGTCAGGAACCCGCCTGGAGATCAGGGAGTACATTCAAGTTCGGCGATCAGGCATTCACCTGAAGAAAGGAAAAATATCTCAAAGTGTAGTTGGCAGTTAGGCAGCCACCTGGAGAAAGGCAAACATCTCAGATCACAATTCAAAACGGCAACAAAGGGATATCACTGGGAGAATACAAGTCAACAAGGCAACAAGAATCGCAAGAGCAAGTTTGACGATATAGATTGGATTTTTGTAAAGCATAGATCATAGTCTAGTCTAGCTTCTTTTTATTTTTTGACTTGGTATAATTAGGGGGTTCAGTAAGCAGTAGCAGCAGTGAAATCACAGCTTCATGGTAGTCCCAGCTACCAGACCTTCCAGAACTACACTCACCTGATTTCTTTATAGCCAAGGATATATAGGCAACCTTAGAAGCATGGTTCGGTCAAATTTTTAAAAATGCTTCACACAGAATATTCAAACGGGCAAAAATTACTCGTATCTCTCACTTATCTTTGCACAAAAACCCTTCGTGTTTTCGAGCAAAGAGGGGCAGCTATGACCACGTGATTTTTGCCCTACATGAATAACTCCCATAGTATGAAAATAAAATAATTTTTTTTATTAGTTGCAATTTTGTGGTTGTTCATGGCATTTTCTGTTAGTTGTTTGCATTTGTTTCTGCATGCTTATGTCTTTTTAATTAACAAAAAAATATATAAAAAAAACATGTTGCATTTGCATTTAGTGTTTGAATTTTCATTTTTAAGAGTTAATTAGCAAGTATTTATTTTACAAAAAGGAAAATCACACAAAAATAGTTTACTTTCACATTTTAATTTTAGTTTGGAATTTTTGTATTCTTTTTTTAAATTGGTTTTAATTAGGTGTAATAAGTGTTATATGTAGTAATTAATTCAATTTGCTAAGATAATTTGAGTACGAATTAATTTGGGTTTAGTTTTTAGTTTTAATTTAAAAGAAATTAAAAAGAGTTAATTTGAAAAAGAAAAAAATAAGAAGGATCAGGATTTTTGGCCCAAACCCCATCGATTTGCCTGGGCTCAAAACCAAAAATACCCCTGAAACCCGTCTGAGCTGCCCAAATGTTTGCCAAAACCCACCCTGGACCGGTCCAGTCCCTCCCTCTCATCAAAACGACGTTGTTCCGTGGGTGACAATCTCTGCCGTCAAGGTCCCCTAATCCAACGACTGCAAAGCGGGTGTCATTTATTATTTAAATGTCCGAAAACCCTTACCCCATCCCCCTATTGTCTGTCTTCTTCAGAGACCAAAGAACCCTAGGTCGCCGCCCTTAAATCTCTCCACCTTATGCCTTGCGGCGCAATCCTAAATCACTACATTTTCCCACCAAATTAACACCACAGACCCATCCTGATCCCCTCCTACCTAGTCCATCACTGGTTTCCTTCAAATCGTTCTTAAATTCACCCAAAATCTTAAATCGCAGAAATGAACAAAGTCAAAAGGTTGTTGAGATTTGTGGTTTAATCTGGTTTTAGTCCCGCGCGTTTGTAAGAGCACCCGATTAACATCAAATTGGGCCGAAAATCACAGGATTCAAATGCTCAGGCTCCACTTTTCATTATCTGAGTTATAAGTAGGTACTTTCTTCTTTACTTCGATTTATTCGCTTCTTCACTTTTCTTTTTCCATTTTCTCAGCCTCGTCCCCTATTCTCGAATTATTTCTATTTATTCTGGAGTCTATTTGTTCATGCATGGTTAATTTGGATTCTTTTCTTAATTAGTTAATTGGCTCATCTGTTAATTTAGCTAAGTTCCCATTATTTGTACTAATTTGCAGTAATTTAGTTTAGATGTATATGTGTGCAAATTGTTTTAGTATTTGGGTCGTTATGTTTTTCAGAGGTTTATAAATTTAGTAGGCTTAATTCATGGTTTGGGGCTTTAGATTTGCTTCTGCCCATTGTTGTAAAGTGCAGTTCTTCATTGTGGCTTCAGTCGTTGGGTCAAGTTGGTCCATGTGGAAATCTGAAGTAAAAAAAAATCAGGAGAATTCAGGGGTAATTTAGGTAGTTTAAGTTAGGAAATATTGCAGTAATAGAATAGGAAGTCCCTAGAAGCTTCTAGTGTGGGGTTCTAATTTCAATTTCAGGCTTTGAGGTAGTATAACTTGGTTAGCAAGTCAGAAAGTGAGGGACTATTTGGCAAAAATGAAATTAAGGGGTGGGGGCTAAAGTGCAAAATAAAATCTGAAGTTGCCCTACTTTCTTGTCTATAAAGGCATCATTTCTTGCCTTTAAAGGCGGACTTTTAAGACCTAAGAGACCTAAGGGATTGGAAGGGATAAAAAAATATACAGAAATATAAACGTTTCTACGGTTCCATTGGATTTCGAGTATTTTTGAATTCTCTTCAATTTCTGAAAATCTGAACTCATCTGAGTACAAAAATGGTTTGAATTTGATCTTCAAAATTGGTTTAAAGCTTGCTGGTTACTGTTTGATTGGAATTATTTTGTTGCACATCATTTTGGGTTAAAGTTGATTTTACTGGCTGTTTTGCTGCTTAACCACTGCTGATCTTATCATTCCCTTGCTGAAATTCACTGTTTCTTTTGCCTATATCCAGGTACACAACTATGTAACTCTTTGGTTGTGGAGTACACTTGAAGAATAAATGAGAAATGAAGAATTGAAGCATAGATACTATTCTATTTGTGTTTCCCCTGATTTATTTTTATTTTTTATGTGGTCATCTTGCCTAAATCAGTTTCCAGCATGAAATAGTTATTAGTATAAGTAATGTAATGTTAATAACTATATTGTGGACCTTCAGATTAGCTTAATAGTCTCATATGTGTTTTGGGTAATGTTATTTGTTCATTAACAAGGGTATAATGTTCTGGGTTCATTACTGCATGATCCACAAGTATCATTGGCTAAAGCTCGATTCGTGATTAGTTCCGTTAGGCTTTGAATGGTACCTGTTTATACAGAGTCGGTAATTATGTTTAAAGTTAGACTTGTTTGAGGCTCTCTATAAAGGCTATTACTGTTGAATGTTGGTTGTAGTTTGTGGGTTTGACTATTGATGGGCCAAATCAGTAAGTACTAAGCTCAATATAAGATTCCACTACAGTAGGTCGATTGTTTTTTGTACATCCTTGCTACTTATGATATCTAAAGTGAAGTCTTACTTTTAATTGCATTATAGATATTTCAGTGACGGAGTTTAATAAATTTTTGGTTAGTGTTTATTTAGATCTGTATGTCTAAAATGAATTTAGCTTTTAAAGGAGAGATAATTTTGGAAAGAACAGTGAATTGCCTTAGAACCATGCAGGTTAATCAGAAATTGGTTTTGAGTTTAAACGCGAAAGGGGAATTAGACTTCAAAGGTTTTGTTGCTTCTGTATCATTGTTTTACTAGCTAGTAACATGTCTCTTGGCTATGGTGCTTGGACTTAATAATTTTTAAAAATTTGAGTTGAAATGACCATGAATTGAACTTTTATTTATTTTGTTTTGTTTTTACTTTTCTTGTTATCCGCTAGCAACATATGGCACTCGTATTAATTTCATAACCTAGATACTTAAAATGATTAATATTCGTAGAAAAGCCTTTAGGGTCGATTAAAATACTATCGTGATTGTGAATACTTTCGCGTAACATAATTACGATTCTAAAAACAAAACCGGAGTCTGCATTCGCACAACTTTGGTCCAAACATTCTTAATAATAATAAAGCGTTATTAATTGTGGACACGTTCGCGTGACATGATTTTTGACGCGCTAAACAAGCCGGTATACGTACGCGTAACCCATCTCAAGATAATTTTCTTAATTTAAAGCGATAAAAGAAGTAAATGCACAGGTTCTAAAATCAGCAATTAATTAATTTAATAAGCCAAATATTATGAAAGCGACCAATCTAGAACCACGAAACTTGGGAGTTCCTAACACCTTCTCCCGGGTTAACAGAATTCCTTACCTGGATTTCAGATTCACAGACTGTATACAAAGTCAAACCTTTTCCTCAGTTCGAGATTTAAACCGGTGACTTGGGACACCATAAATCTCCCAAGTGGAGACTCTGATTTTTAATTAAATGAATCCTGTTTCGATTGTCCTTTAATTGGAAAAACTTCCTTTACTATACCCTCTTCCGGGGGTGTAGTAAGAAAAGGAGGTGTGACAACGAGTAATGGCCTCCGAGCCTAAGTAAACTCGATGACTTAGAGACTGTCACCAATCACCATCCATTTTAAAAAATCGAGGCCATAAGACCTCGAGCGGGCAGACTAGGTCCAGTAAGACCTATTTAAGGCATGTATCATACTTGTACCAAGTATAAACTAAATTGTAAGACCTTAAGCACGGCATGGATCATACTTGTACCAAGTATTAACTGAAATGTAAGACCTCAAGCAAGGCATGGACCATACTTGTACCAAGTATCAACTAAACTATAAGACCTCAAGCAAGGCATGAATCATACTTGCACCAAGTATCAACAAAACTGTAAGACCTTAAAAGATGTGAAATTTTTTAAAGACCTTAATACATGCATAAACTCAATCCCAAAGTGTAGACTATAAGTCACATTGGTAAGACACCTAAAAGGGCATATCCTCGATGTAAACGCCTAAACTACTACAACCGGGATCAAAAATCGCTTCGGCCAAACACAAATGACTACAGTCATACAACTGTACCAGCCAAATTAACGTGACTTGGGGATGCCTGACCGTCGCTACAAAATCATTCCATTACTTCAAATCTACTTTGAAAAGAACCAATTAAATAGGTTACCCTCGACATGAAAAAGGGCTTCGAGCTACTCGTCCTATGATCTAAACCTTCCGAGGTGCTCGAATATTTCCACAAATGACTTGAAATTGAGGTTCTTCCCAAACCGACGACGGGTCAGTCAAAATCATTTCAAAAAGTCCTTAACGAGAGGAAAACAAAGCCTGCATATGCCTAAGTTCAAAGCGTAAGAGCCATTGTTGTCAGCCTAACAAGCCTTAAAGCCGCACACTAATAGGTCGCATCGACCAAAAACGTATGAGCCATTATCGCCAACTTAAAATTTGAAAACTTGAGGGTCAAAATGAACTTGATTCGTAACCCAATTCGGAAATTGGATCCAAAATAGTTAACTACATATCCCTAAGGGCAAAGCTTAAGATCCATCATTGCTAGCTTCATAAGCCTTAGGGCCACATACATAAAAAGTCGCTTCGACCCAATGTGTAACAGCCGGCGTCGCCAGCCCACACAAACATAGAACTTGAGGGTTAATCGTGCTCGAGCCAAAATTCGCCTCAAATACTGAACCCAAAATAGTTAAAATACAAATGCCCAAGGGCAAGGCGTGAGAGCCATTGTCGTCCGCCTATGCAGACACAAAAGCTTGAGGGTCGAACGAGCTCGAGTCGAAGCCCGACTCAGAGACTGAACCCAAAATAGTTGAGCAAAAGCATAAGAGCTCTAATTATAGCTTACACTAAAGGCCACATCACCCAAACCCGTAAGAGCCTCTAGGCCTGCCTAATGAGCCCCAGAGCCATATTACGAGTCTAAGGATTCCCAACAACTCCGAAACTAGCCCGCCTAGTCAGAAGCAAAGCAAAAAGAGGTACATAAGAAATAAATTTCAAGCTTTCTTTTATTTACATACATGACAAAGTGCATTCACTGCCCCACCCCTAAAGGCTACGGCCTATCAGCCTCTTCTTCACTCTCCCCGGTGTCGGATAGAAGTGACCGAGCATCACGCTCATCTGCCCTCGCTCGTGCCAACTCTTCCGGGAGAGCAAAACCCCTTACATCGATCTCCTCGAGAACCTTTCTTCTAGATATACAACGAGCATATTCTTTGATCTTCTCTTCACAATTGAGGACCCTCTTACACTCAGCTTGGGCATCGGTAGCATCCTTCAAATAAATTGCTATCTCCTGATCGGCCTTAGCCCGGTTAAGTGTAACTTCAGACCGAGCATCAAAAATCTCGGCCGTGACCTTCAAAAGTTCAGATTCGAGCATCATAATAATATCTACTTGAACTAAAGTGTTATCGCGAGCTAAACAGAGTTGGACCTTAAAGGTAGGAACTTTAGCCAAGGCACCCTTCTCTTGTAAATCTTGAACCTGTGCCTGAGCTCTTAGGTCGCCGCAGTCATTCCTGATTCGGTAGACTTCACCCTTGAGGCATTCCAGGGCCTCCATCTTTTTCTGCAGCTGGGATAGGCGAAGAGTTAATCTGAGAGGTTACTAAGCAAAATGCATACTTGCCTGGTCCAAAAAGTTACCTGCTCCATCAATTAGCTATCGTAATTCAAGTTTCGGTACACCTTACATCGCTAGTGTGCCAGCTCAACTTCCTTCTCCTCGCAAAGGAGCCAAAGGACATACCCTCATCTAGAGCTTTCCAGAGCCTAGCCCCATGATAGAGAAGCTCAGACCTAAGCCTACCTAAAGCCTGCATAAGGAAAATTTGATAAGGAAGGGAAGATGTGAGATTCGAAAGGCCTGTGCCAAAGCTCACCGCAATGTGAAGTAGGCAGACTTCCCCGAAGACCGAGCATACCTCTGTTAATCTAGTCAACTTTGCCCCAAAAGAATCAATCCCGATTAAAGCATGATCGTTTGGAGGAACCTCCCCTCCAAGACCGGATACATTGGGTACAACAGGCTTGGATGATTTTTTCTCCTCAAAGACTCGACCCCGTTTTGCCCTGCAGTGAGTGTCATCGCACTGCAAATGCATAACCCATCTATTTTCGTCATCCTTTAGATCGAAAACATGTGGCCCCTTCCCTTTTCTGGAAGAGCACAGCCATTCCCTCATAAACCCTCTGATACCTACAATGGCAAGATTAATACATGAAAAGAAGAAAAAGCCCTCCCAAATGTACGAGGAACCAGATAAAAGAAGCATACACACATACCATGATATTTTTCTTCCCATCTACCCCGGGATATGGCTCGCTACCTACGCTCGTCACAAGTGGAATGGATTACCAACTTTCGGACCTAGTCAGGCAGATGAGGAACATCGCCTGACACCCATGAAATTGTTGCAAAAAAGAAGGAAACACGATTACCAAGCTAACTTCCACCATAAGCAAGACTGAGAAAGCACGAGGCGCCTCACTCACGTGTATAATTCGATTCCTCAGGGAATGGCATAAGTTCCACGGGGATAATGTCAGTCGTCTGTACCCCGGATGAACCGACTAACCCCACTCTTGATCTCCATCATCCTCATAATCAACAACAAAGGGCGTGGATGAACGATGCCACAAGGTTAGCAGATCTCGATGATGAAAGGGCCTGTATAGCCTGACAAGGTAGCCGAGCGTGAATTCAAGCCCTGCCTTCTCCACAAAGAACCTCATTATCAGCATTATTCACCAAAACGATGGATGAATCTGCACCAAAGTAACCTGATACTTTGAGCAGAAATTGAGCATGACCCTATCAAGGGGGCCTAATGCAAAAGGGTACAAGTAGACATTCAGGAATATATCGGCAAGTTGTATGATACCCTCATCCAGGGAAAGCGCCTGTAATGCTACCCCCTCGCCCTATCCGCAGTCTCTCTTTACTAGCTCTAGGTGCTCCTCTCTTAGCGAAGACTTGGTCTTCAAAGTAAACTCCCGTGGATCATAAGTACTGGGAGCAAAATTCTCCCCTCTCTTCCGGAAAGACCTCGAAGTAGCAGTCATGCCTATGGTGGAACTAGCAAACTGAAGCGGGAACATACACAAACGCTTTGGTGCTAAGGTAATGAAGGACCCGAGGCTAAAATTGAAGGATAGCTATCTAAAAATTGGGATCCCTCAAGAAGTGGGAGCAACCCCATATATATGGGAAAGCAACAACAGTTCACCTACCCGACATTGTCGTTTCCAATCCCAAGGTGGTACCATACCTCAAGATCTCTATCAATAAAAACATAGGCATCAAGGAGTCAATAGCATCATCTCCAGTCCCGAGGTGGTGCCCAACCTCGAGGACCTCCATCGGAAAGATAGGTCCCGGGAGGCCAAGAACATCATCTCCAGTCCCGAGGTGGTACTCGACCTTGAGGACTTCCATCAAAAAAGAAGTTAGGCTTCAAAAAGCTTTCAGCACCATTACAGAGTTCGAGATGGTACCTGATCCAGAAATTTTCCTATCAAGTAAAATAAGCACTTCGAGCTCCGTCTTTGAGGGCTCGACCTCCGGATATCGCCTGAATATGGACAACCCCTCAGTGGAGGTCTACCTACGACGACTTGAAAATTACCTAAATCAAGTTCAAAGCAAATATGAAGGTGCACGAAGTTGACCTTCACGGAGAGACCAATCCCAAAAATATCAAGGTTCGATGCGCTATCTTCATATGGCTCGAGGGTCCCAATGACCCTGGTCTATCAGACCATTTCAGGTTTGCCTGTGGTACAAGAGTTTGCTCGGGAAGGAGCCATTTTTATTATCCAAAGACTAAAAGAATGCCCGCACCCGAGTAAGATATCTGCAATCGTCAACAGAGGTAAACATTTAGAATCCCTGCAAGTGCACAAGAATATACAAAAATATGGCAAGTATCAAAGGTAGAAGTCAAGAAAATATCTTTATATTCATAAAAATTTTCTTGCAATGGCCCTCGAGGGACCCTTACATATTATTACAAAAGCCTACAAAAGATCTATACAGAGAAACAATGAAACAAAAGGGTGCACGCCTATAGTGAAAGCCGAAGGACCTAGTCTACACTCGAAGGTCCATCTCCGGTAATAACATCTCCGAGCGCTTCCTCCTCAAGCTCGCATCCTCGAAGGAAACTCATTCGATCACTACCTCATCTAGGTTCCCAGCTCGATCCCTCGGAATTACATCGCCGAGGGAGAAGATGAAGAAGAGAAAAGGGGGAGGATGCAGAAGAGGCAGAAAAAAGTGACATAACCCACCGAAGCCGAAGGTGGAAGATTTGGCATGCCCAATCTCAACGACCAGTTATGCCATTTTATCCACTGGGAGAAAAAACCCAAGGGAGAGTGAGTAGCGGTGTATAGTCCAAATACTTTCCGGAGAAACGGTGTGGAGTCCAAATGCTCTTTTAGATCGGAGGACGCCAGTCGCCCCAGTACCATCATCTCGAGAAAATAAGGAAAATAGTAGCCGACATAACAACAATGGCAGCAATGACAAAATGGTATGATCTCGCTCGATAGAGGGAAAATTAGGTGGGAGGCCCTCGCACAACCGATGGCAATGCTGCCAAACGTCCTTAATGATATGATTTCCAAACAAGGTGATTAGCAATAAAGGAATAAAGTTAGAATAAAGGGATGAATAAATGAAGCAAGGCACTTGGATAGAGATGTAACTCCACAATGCCCCAATTTATAGGGGATAATGATACGACTATCAATGCCTTTGGAAGACTGACAGACAGGCATAATTAATGCGTTCTTGAAGAACTGAATCAATATAGGTACTATCACCTTGAAAAATGGTAATCGACAGCGCATTAAATAGCATCCAAAAAGACAAGTCCATAGGATGCCCGGTTATCGTAAAAACTCACGCCATAGTATTGTGTCATCGATATGACATTGTAACGAGAAGCCCGAATAGTCAGGTATCAGAATCATTTCCCCTTGATTCATTTTTTGAAACGTGGAGACTATCTATATGTGGCAAAATCAGAGGTTCCATGTATACTGTGAAATCAGAGGGTTCGATCTCTCGCCATTAAGTTGTGTTCGGGAGTTATATCGATGTCTCAGGGCTGCGGGGTTGCAGACAAGTTCTCTCCCTCAAGGTTCATTAATTTTTGACCCAACAATGATCTTGAGGGTAGGGAATTCCCAAGGTGAGCAAATGGCACCAATAGAGTCTAATATCATATCTAGCCGTCTCATCTCCATGCCTTAACAATTAATACATTTTGTACTGTGTTTTATTTTCCCTCCCATATAAAAGGGATCCTCACCACTTTGTAAAGGGCTGTTGTTGCTCCAATTACTCTACACAAGATCAATAACAAATTTCACTCTTCTGTCTCTATTTTACTCGCGCGAAGCTACCCTTCCATTTATTTTGTTTATAATTATTCTTCATTTATTGTTTCACATTGGCCATAAAGAGTCTTCTTTAATTATATCTTAATTGTTATTCCCTTCCTAGTGTCCCCCGGTTGCCCGAGATCGAGCTCAAGCATCGACCTCGAGGACTTTCATCGATTAGTCTAAGGCCCTGGTGTGAGCACGTGATTTTTGCTTCTCGGAAACTACTCCAAAAGAAATCAAAAAATAAAACAAGTTGCCTTCGGGTACAATTTTGAGAATTTACGGGATGTTTTGGTAATTCTTTGGTCCGTAAAATGCTCACCTTGTTGTAGTTAAATAAAAATACAAAAGTATATGTTGCATGCATTTAGGAGTTAATTGTGCATTTTTAGAAATTAATTAACCATAATTTGGTTAAAAGAAAATTACAAAAATATGCATTTCGTGTCTTGTCATTGTGTGATTTTATTTTTTTTCATTTGCGTGTTAATGGTTGTGAGTAGTAATTAATATTTGTGTAATTTTTATTTATTTAATTTTGTAAATTATTTAGGAATTTTGGTTAATTAAGAAAAAAGGAAAGGGTTGAAATTGAAAAGGATTCGGACTTGGGCTCCAAAAGTTGAGACCAAAACCAGGCCCAATTCCATGCCAGACCCGGTCCAAGACCAGGTCTTTCAGAGACTCCCACCAAACGATGCCGTATTGGCGTTTCTATTTCGAGCCGTTGATCAAATCAACTGGACGGCCCAGATCAGGCCTCCCTTTGATCCAAACGACGTCACTTTTGTGCGTCTGATCTAAACCGTCAATCCTATCTCATCCAACGGCCCCAAGCTTTCCATTTAACCCGACCCGTTCACCTTTGAGACTGAGCCACTCTCATTTAATTGAGACGACGTTGTTCCCTCCCTGGCAAGAGATCCTGGCCATCAATCCAACTTGATCCAACGGCCAGGATCTCATCTTCTACCTCGTATATAAGACCACTCTCACACCCCACACCCCCTATAGCCAACCCCCCTCTCTCACCATCGCCTCTCTCAAACCTCAGAGACAGAACCCCCTCCAAACCCTAGCCGCCATGAGCTCCCTTCGTCTGAAACCCAGTGGCATCAACGCCGCCGGCCACCATTTTAACACCATAGAAAACCCATCACACCCTGAACCCAAATCCACAAGCCTCTTGGCTCGAATCTAGCTACATCTTCTCGAATCTTCAATCGAAGATTCGAGCCAAAACTCAACCTACGCCAAACCACCCCAAATTGATACCTAACACTCCCATGACCTCTCTCGTTACCAAACCAACACTGGTTTGGTTCGAATCAAACCCAAACCACTCGAACCCCAACCCGAGCCCAAGAACCCTAGAAAACGCGAGCCTGGATTTTCTGTCCAAATTGAAGAATTTTGTTGTTCAATGGACCTTAGTCGAAGTGTTCTCAGTTGAGAACACTCGATTAAGGTCCGTTTGGCCTCGAAAGTTCCATGTCCGAAATTGGTCCAAGTCCATCTGGATTTCTGATTTTTCTCTCGAGGTATTTCTGCTTCATTTCTTCTATGTTAATTTTATTTTAATACTCGTTATTAGGTTCAGTTTTGTTATTATGTTATCTTTTTCATTTTTGTCAACTCTTCTGTTCTCCTCCTCAAGACCTTTTATTTGGACGATTGTTTTTTCTGTTTGTTGTTAATTGTGTTTGTTATAGAATACATATTCGCTTCGATTAATATCGTCGAATAATTAGTTTCGTATTTCCCCTGTTTTGCCCGAAAACTGTGAATCACTGGTTTGTATGTCGATTATTTATTATCGATTATATATGTAATCGATTAAATGAATGTCGTCGATTAGTTGTATAGGTTTGTTTTGTTAGAACAATGTGACAGTAATGTTATTAATACTATTTAAATTGGTCCAAATCATTGGTTGAATTAAAATCTGAATCATTTATAGCTGAATTTAGGAAAGTAAATTGGTTATAGCTGGAGTCTAATGGGATTACAAAGTTTAGTTTGGCATTTGAAAGCGTGCAAGTTGGTTTAGTTTAAGCATTCTGCCAGTAATGAACTGGCATACCCTTAAAGCTAATTCAATAGTTTAAGAATCAAGTCAGGAGTGATATGGGGAATTTAATTAAACAATACTGCCCATAACCATTGGATTTTAATAATAGATTGGACACTAAGTAATGGGAAGTCAGAAACCAGGTTAGTTTAATACTAAAAGCTGAAGTGCACATGGGATTGGTTAGTGAAACCTGCTGCACAGTAGGATATTCCCTAACTTTTGAACTCCAGAAGTTTTAAAAATTAGAAGTCCCATACTTAGACAAAGGGAAGTGGAAAAGAAATAGAGGGAATATGATGGACTGATCAGTTTTAAAATAATGGGGGCAGGCTATAAGGAGGGTTTTAGTTGGATATATAAGAGAAATTCCAGAACAGTTAGCGGGGGCTCTTTTCCAGTTAAAAATTCAGAATAGTCTTTTGGGAGAAAGAGAACTGGTTCCATTATTCCCTCTGAGTTTGTCTTCCAATCCATAATCAAATTTCAGTTTCTATAAGCCCTTTAAAAGATCAGAATATAGTTTGAGCTAGAGATTTGATCCAGTGACACCATTACTTCTATTTTGAGAGCAGAAACAGTCTGAAGCTCTTATCTTTTGTTCTATAGTGGGGTATATCAAAACATTTGATTTGTTTGTTTGATTCGTTGGAGTACTGCTTGTTTGGGTGGTTTTCTCTTAAAACTAGTTCTAAGTTTGCTGGGTTCTAAGCTGTGTTCCTTTGCTATTGTTGGTTCTGCTGTTCGTCTTGCTGTGTTACAACTTGTTGCTGACTCTTCTACTTCATTTCTATTCCATTCCTGGTACACAGTTTTGAACATTACATTGGTGTAGACTTGAACTGGAGTTTGAAACGAAAAAAATACTCATTGGATCACTGCCTGTTGGTCATTTTGTTAGATTAGTTTGTCATGTACATCTGTTAGTTGTAATCTGTATATCTACATAACTTAGACTGTTGTAGTTGCTTTGAATCACGGACTGTAAAACTAAGTATGGTATTTTCTTGTTAGCATGTGAATTCTGTAGACATTAGTGCTAGCTTGATTCGTTTCATAATTCAAAGTTTGTACTAATTAATGGTTAGATAAAAAATAAAAAAACAGCGAGTTTAAAAGTAGACAATTTCATATCTGACAATGAATTATCCGAACTGATTTTGTGATGTAGTAATTAGTCTCTTTATTAGTTTTCTTAGCCTTTCACTTGTCCTAGTTTAATGAGCCACGCACGAGTAAATGTTTTCGATTTAGTTGACAAGAGAAGCTGAGATACATGTATAAAATCAAAAGATAAATGCTCATTCTTGTTAAGAGGTTCATTGAATCGGATGCTTTTCCCGTCTAGTCACCAGTGCGTTAGTTAAAAATTGGAATCACGTTGTGCACTATCGCTTCGCATAGAGTAATTGGAAATAATTTCAAACAGACATTTTTGTTTTATACGAACAAAAAATGTTGTTGAGTTTCTATAGCCGTCTTACCCGGTATAGGCTAAAATAAATGACCCAGGTACACATTTGACTTGCATATTCGTTAGGGGCCTGGATCCGGGTTGAGATTAGGCCCGTTTTGTTTAAAGGTTTAAATTTATAGTTTTAACTTAATAAAAGCGGTTCAAATTTGATAAAAGCACATAAGTTATAACATGTGTTAAAATCAGATATTTTAGCCATCTATAATAGTAAGCGACCGTGCTAGAACCACGGGATCCGGGGGTGCCTAACCCCTTCCCTCGAGTCAACATGATTCCTTACTTAGAATTTCTGGTTTGCAGACTTCATTTGGAAAGTTGAAAATTCCTCGATTTGGGATTTAAATAAATCGGTGACTTGGGACACCATAATTTATTCCAAGTGGTGACTCTGAAATACATAAATAATCCCATTTCGAATATTGTCACTTTAAATGGAAAAACTCCCCTCGTATTTACCCTCCGGGGTAGGGTGCGTAAAAAGGAGGTGTGACAGCTCTGGCGACTCTACTGGGGAGAAGAACCAGAACATTTTGTTCAGGGTTCAGAATTCGAGTTTTGAATAATTGTTGTATTTGGCTTATTTATTATCTGATCTTTATTATATGTTTGTCTTAATGTGCTAAATGTTGCTTCTACCGGTTTGATATTTTGTGAACTGTATATAAACTGTGCCGATACCCATTTCTCCTCTGAGTCTTCTTGAAATTAAAATTGGGCATTTGCTTGACATAGCCCGCTTTCTTTGAGATAGCCGAGGTGCTTGGCACCCGGTGAAGGATTTTAGTCACACATGTTTTAGGCGGGGAGCACCACCAGTTAAGCCGGAAAGCAATGCTACCGGTACGCTGAACCTCCTCGGCTCGAGTTGTCCGCCCGAGTAAGCCAGTCTAGATACTTTCTCCAACAAGATGTTAACTTAGAATAACAAAGCCTCATGCCGGATCCCTAGTAGGAACGTTTGTTTGCATCATGTGCATTTTTGACTTAGGAGACTCAACACAGGGATTGGGTCTGTCTAGGACAGGTGTACCTGAAACGAAAAGACCACCATGATGCATCCTGTTTGTGCATTTATTCGTTTCGGACCTGCATTCTGACCGGCTTATTTGAAAAAAAAGAAAAAAAAAAGAGAATTGAAGAAAAGAAAGAAATAGCAGTGTATAGGGTTAAAGGATTTAATCACATGTTCTGAAAATACCAATGCCCAAATAATGTCGGAACTCTGCTGAATTGTTTTTTGAAAAAAAAAAGAAAAAAAAAATAATCAAATGTTTTGTTTTCAAAAATAGTTTGTTGAACTACGCAAGTTTGATTCTCACCGGACGTGGGATACGTAGGCAACCCATATCGGGCTCAATTATTTTGTTTTTCGAAAAAAAAATGTTAAATTTAGGGGGTAAATAAATGTCCTTAGTCAAGGTAATACCATTCTTGGGAAAACAGCCAAACACCTACAAAAGGGCGCCGAAGGACTTGTTTTGCAAGAACAACTACCTATGTGTCATACCGAATTCTGTTACACAGCCTTCAAATCTTCTTCAAGTGCTGAAAGGCCGCGTTGACAAGACCAGATTTTTTTTTAAAATAGCAATAAGCAATGAAAATTTTCTCTTCATCCAAAAAAAAAAAAAGAAAAAAAAATCACAGTCTGTATATGGCTTAGGAAAGTCTTAAATTTTATTTTTTATCTTTTCTATGATCAGCATGATTCCCCCACAAAGAAATGGTCAGAAAAGGGCAAGAGATTAAACGCCTCCTATGTTTATGATCCGAGATGAGACCCCGAGCCTTCTCTGTAATTGGTGGGCTAGTTTTGCTACTTGAGAACAAAATCAAGTTTTCAAGCACCTCAAATTTCTTCCAAACATCATGGGAATTGAGCCGAACAGGGATCTGATTGGGGCTTTGGTAAGTTTTTGGGACTCAACAAATAATGTCTTCAGATTCAAAGATTGTGAAATGACATCCACCTTAGAAGAATTAAGTGGGCTCACGGGATTTGGGAAGGATCTTTACAGAAAGAAACCCGCCGCTCCCAGAAAAGTGGGTGCGAATAACTTTTTGAAGAAATTATGCCTCGTTCGAATCCCAATGGATTCTTAAATGAAGGTTGGGTTCCCTTGAAATACCTTTACGACAGGTTTGGTGACAAGAAAGGATTTGAGAGATTCTCAACCACGGAATTCGTCAACCAATTAAGTTACGATGCCTGGGGAGATTTGAGAACCTTCGCATTCATGATTGCTTTTCTAGGGACCATGGTCTTTCCAGAGCGTAACGGGCGCATCATAATTCGTTTGTCAGCAGTGGTCTCGTATTTGCAAAGTAGCGAAGAACATACTATTCTTCCTATGATCTTGGGGGACATTTTTCGAGCATTAACTCGGTGCCAAGAAGGTGGAGATTACTTCGAAGGATGTAACATCTTGCTGCAAATGTGGTTCATAGAGCATCTTTATCATCACCCAATAGTGATAAATTCAACGAAGATTGGTTGAATTACATTTGTTTCCATCCGAGCAGGGTTGCATGTTGTAATCTTCCGGACGGAGTGAAGGCCTGGCAGGAATTACTCAGTTCATTGGAGGCAGATAAGCTCGCTTGGAACTATTATTGGTTCCCTTCTGCTAAGGTTATGCACATGTCGACATATCGCCCATTCTACATACTCATGGGTTTCAGCGGTTTCCAGCCATACGCACCATTACGCGTCATGCGCCAGTTAGGGAGGGAATAAAAGAGACCCCCGACCGAGGATATGCGTCCATTCGTGTGGGAATTCACAATAGAGGAACCCCCAAAGGAATCTTACGCACAATAGGTTTGGTTTGGTAGTCGATTTTCCGACACCGATGAAATGGTAGCCGACCGAGAACGAGGGGAAGTAAGCTGCATACCTCGAGTGGTTTCACAACCAGGTGATACTCGAGCAAAGAGCAGAAAAGTCTGTAAAGTATGCAGTCGATTGGGAGAGGGAGATAGAGTCCAGAGTCAAGAAGGCTAAAAGCGAAACGGCACGAGAATTTCAATCTCATATTGACGCCTTGCGAGAAGATAAAGGAATACTGGAAGAAGCCATGGACATACAACGGGCTGATTTCGATCAGGAAAGGGTTGATTGGGTACAAGAGAAGCAAGCACTCCAAGCCCAAATTCAAAAGATGAAGTCAGCTGCAAAGAGGTCAAAAAGGAGCCAGGCTAATGAGGTACTCATAAACAGTTTGGAAAAGAAAGCCCTCGAATATCGAGAAGACTTGGAGAAAGCGGAAGCCACTCTGACCACGATTCGGGCCAGATGGACGAGGGGAGCACAACAACGGGCACTTCATCTATAACAAATAAAAAGAGATTACAAGGGGATCATCACCGTCCTGAGGGGAACAAATTCCACTCTCGAAAAGTGGGTCTTTAAACAAGCACGGGACGCCAGGACAGACAGAAACCATTGTTACGACTTGATGGCACAGATGGAAAAACAATTTGATAAGTTCTTGGACCAACTCACTGACAACGATCGGATACTGCGGGCAAAGAATCAACAAATAGAGCAACTGCTTAGGGAAAAGGATAGGATCAGGGGTAGAATCGAAGAGATCAGGCACTACATCACCATGAGGTGCTTAGCATGTGAGAAAATGCCCTGTACTACCCTCTTTTCTCCGGTTATGGGATATGTCCACCAAATCATGGAAGAGTTGAGAAGTATGCAAAGGGATCTTGCACCGAAACCCGTGGCAAGGCCAAACAACGCCCCACAGATGCAAAAGTTAAAAGCTCTGAAGCATGTTTAGTTGAGTCTGTATTTTCTTTATCTTTTAGAGTCTATTGTCCGTTTCATGTTTGTACTTCTCTTTTGCATCAAGGTCTCTAGTTTTCATTTTTCAAAAATTTTTAGCCTTGTAAACAGAATATTTTGACAATAAAAAATCCAAATAAAGAGTGATGTCTTTATTTTACACTTGTGGCCAGAACTACGCTCGGTCTGATTCATGCGGGGACATGAGACATAGGCAATCCACATAAGATTCGACCACCATTAAAAGAAAATTAAAAAATGGGGAATAATAGAAAAATATAAAAAATAATAATAATAATAAAATAAAATAAAAAGAAGTTTTGGAGGCATTTAAAAGGAGAGCATAAAGAGAAGCTGGAATGACGCATACGACCAATGCAAAAACATGTAGAGACCCACTTAACTGTATAGGTGCAGCACACCCCAATGTGAGATTACCTGTCCGTTATTTGTTTCAAACTAACCGTTTGCTTGCTGAATACCAGATCCACGTTTTATAGAAAGGTGGTTGGTTTTGTGGTAGTCTGGCCTCACATTCACACTCTATGAGGTCAAAGGGAAGTGTTCAACCACCCATTACAAAGTCAAAAAGAAGTGTCCACACTTACTTTACAAGGTCCAAAAGAAGTATAGAAATGTCTTCGGAAATCACTCCACCAACAAATCCTATTTCAGAGGAGAGTTCAATCACGACCATCCCAACTTCCGAATCGGCCACTGCCGAGGAAAACAGAATCCTACGTCTCCGCATAATGGAAATGTGGGATGCCTTGAACAACGGGAGAGAACTGCCAAGTGCAATCCCTGGATTCCCCGAACTATTTCCTAGAACAAGTGGGACTTCCAACGTCCCCATCAGTTACCCAACTACCCAATTCGGGTATCCTACCATGTCATCTCACTTCGCTGGATCACCTTCTGAGCCTCACCCCCAGGCGTCGGCGATAGGTGCGACCTTAACCACATTCACCGCACCACCCTGTCCAGCTGCGGCACAACCCACTTTGCACAGGCCTAACTGTGACCCATCTTCGTTCACATTCCAAGCACCATGTTTCTCATTGGAACCTACTTGGTTTACTGCCAATGCATACCCTCAGCATCCTCAATACGAGTTTATACCTGGTCAAGGCCAAAATCCCAGAGCATCCGAGCATGATGAGATGGCCAAGAGTATGAGAAGCCTCGAGCAAAGTTTGAAGAACATGCAAGGTTTGAGCGGGCAGAAGAGTGTCTCCTATGCAAATCTATGTATGTTCCCGCATGTCCATTTGCCGTCAGGTTTCAAAACACCCAAATTTGAAAAGTATGACGGGCACGACGACCCCATTGCTCATTTGAAGAGATACTGCAATCAGTTACGGGGAGCCGGTGGCAGGGAAGAATTGTTAGTGGCATATTTCGAGGAAAGATTAATCGGCATCGCCTCAGAGTAGTTTATGGATCAAGACATCTCCCGTTGGCATATCTGGAATGATCTTGCCCGAGATTTTATTCGACAGTTCCAATACAACGTGGACATTGCGCCGGATAGGAATTCTCTGACAAATCAAAAGAAGAAATCATCAGAAAATTTCAGAGAATACACAATTAAGTGGCGCAAACAAGCTTCCAGAGTAAAACCTCCAATGGACGAGATGGAGATGGTCACTGTCTTCCTGCAAGCCCAAGAGCCTGATTATTTTCAGAATATGATGTCGGCCATGGGAAAGCCTTTTGCAGAAGCAATCAAAATCGGGGAAATGGTAGAGAGTGGTTTGAAAACGGGAAGAATCCGGAGCCAAGCAGCTATAAGAGCAACCTCCCAAGCCATCCAAGGTGGGCCCGGAGGAATAGCAAGGGGAAAGAAAAAGGAGGAGACGTCCATGGCAGTGTCAGGAACAAGATAATATCGTAACCCCGTGCCCCATTTTCCAGAAAGAACCCCGCAACACTACTACACCCATGAAGATGTGGCCTACGCTCCTCAGCCTTACATGGTCATGAATGCTCAACCCTTTGGCCGACCACCGCAACAAATCAACCGGAACCAAGCTCCACCTCCCAGAAACCAGCCTCCTTACCGAAACCACTATAATCCCCAACCGCCCCACAATAACTTCCGTCCTCGAGAACCATCCAGGAGATAAACTTTCACCCCTATTGGTGAACCATATTCTGAGTTATTCCCAAAGCTTGTCCAGATGGGTTTCCTACAACCTATACCCCCAAACGGGCAAAACCTGGAATCACCATCATATCAGAGGGGTGTCAGATGTGCCTACCATTCAGGGGTAGAGGGGCACAATACGAACCATTGTTGGTCTTTAAAAAGGGCGGTGGAGGACTTGATAGAACAGAGAAAGATAGTGGTAAGGGACGAGGAAGTCCCGAATGTGACCAATAATCCCTTGCCCGATCACAATAATGGGCCGGTGATCAGGATGATCTGTGAATATAAGGAGTTTGATCCCGCCCTGAAGGCCATAGTTGCCATTATTGATACCAAAAGAAAGCCGACAGTAGCCCCAAAGCAAGAGAAAGGGGAAAAGGAGACTAAAACTATCAAGTCTAAGCTTGAAAGGAAGGTTGAAACGAAGACAGAGACGAGGGTGCCTCCGCAAAATGAGGTTCTTTATATTCCACGAGGACGCTCAGAGAAGCCGTAGAGATTCTAATTGAAAAAGGGAATACTGATGTATGTACCGAAAGGAGCCTATGTGGTCCGGGGGACGATTAAACCGCCTCGGCTGAATGAGCCAGTGGTTATCGGACGCGTGCCACAGAAGCCAATAACGAACCCATCCACGGTGCCGTGGAATTATCAACCAACGTTGATTACCTACAAGGGCAAGGAGATCACAGGGGAACTTCTGGGAAATACTTCTGCTGGGAAATACTCGGACATACGAGAAGTGAACAATGCTACACGGAAACGCTTCCCACCCAAGAAGCCTGTGAGCGCTGAAGAGGCAGAGGTTTTCTTCCAGAAAATGAAAATGCCCAACTTTGAAGTGGTGGATCAGTTGCGCAAGCACCCTGATCAAGTGTCTATGCTATCTCTGCTAATGAGGTCTGCCGAGCATCGGAAGATCCTGCTGAAAACCTTGAATGAAGCGTATGTGCCGGTTGAGACTTCTGTAGAGCAACTAGAAAGAATGGTGGAAAGGTTCTTTGCAATCAACCAAATTTCCTTCAATAAGAATGACTTGCCTCCAGAAGGAGCTGCACATAACAAATCCCTGCACCTAACAGTCAAATGCGAAGGGTACTACAATAAAAGGGTTATGGTGGATGGAGGTTCCGGGGTAGATATCTGCCCACTCTCAACTTTACATCGCATAGGAATTGGGATCGAAAGGGTTCATCCCAATAACGTCTGTGTAAGAGCTTTTGATGGTATAAAAGGGGACACAATTTGAAAAATAGACTTGATTCTGACCATTGGCCCAGTGGATTTTGAAATAACTTTCCAAGTTCTGGACATGGACACGTCCTGCAACTTTCTTCTGGGAAGGCCATGGATTCATGCAGCCGCAGCTGTACCCTTTACCCTTCACCAAATGGTAAAATTCGAGCATGAGGGTCAAGAGATTGTGGCCCACGGGGAAGATGAGCAATCAATCTATTGAGACCCTTCGGTCCCATGCCTTGAAGCAAGAGAAGGAAGCAAGCACATAGTTTATCAGGCTTTCGAAATTGTGGTCGCCGACCAGTATGAAGAAGGAGACCCTTGTCCCCAATCCTTCCTTTCTAATTCTTCGATCATGGTGGCCAAAGAAATGATCCGACGAGGATTCAAACCGGGAAAAGGACTCAAAAAATCATCACAAGGGATAACTGAACCTATCACTTTGCCTCCCACTAAGAAACTCTTTGGGATAGGTTTCAACCCTACCCCAGAAGATGAAACATGGGCCGAGGAAAGGAAGAAAGAAGGGTGGTTTCTTCCACAGCCAGTGCCACATTTGTATGAGACCTTTGCCAAGCCTAAATATGTTGAAGAAAAAGATGATGAGGCTTTCACGGCCGAGGAAATAGAAGATATCTTTTGGGCCATGAGGAAAATGCTTTATGAGACCCACATGGCTTAGCTGCAAGAAGGCACAAGCACCGCTAAGGTGCTATACATGGGGCCGAATGCTAAGCTTCAGAGTTGGGAGGCTACACCATTCCCGATCAGACGGGAGTCCGGGTAGACTTGTCCTGCCACTCTTCCTGCATCACGAGTTATCCCAGGGTACTCGGATGTTTCCTTTAATTTCCTATTTTTAATTTCCTAAAATGTAAACCCTTTTATCTTCCCAATTCCAAGGAATAAAATCAGTCTTTCATCATTTTTTCTTTCTTTATCCTTTCTGATCTTCGCTATTTTTCTTTTATCTTTTCTTTTCAGTCATAATAGTGCGGCTTTAAATAACATGACATGCTTGCGGACTTCACGCCCAGATCCAAACACACTGTCTAATTGTGAAATAATGAACCAAGAATTGGAATATGATGAAGAAGAGGCTTTTAGGGAAATAAATCGAGAACTGGAACACTTTGAGAATAAACCTAAGCCGAATTTGAATGACACAGAGCCGGTTAATTTGGGAACCTCCGAAGAAATCCGAGAGACCAAAATAAGCATTCACACAGATGAGAAAACACGAGATGCAATAATTCAACTCTTGTTTGAGTTTAAAGATGTGTTTGCTTGGTCATATGATGACATGCCGGGATTAGGTGTTGATCTAGTGGTGCATAAATTGCCAATCTACCCTGATTATCCCCCAGTTCAACAGAAACAAAGGAAGTTCAAAGCTGATGTCAGTGATAAGATCAAAGAAGAAATCACAAAGCAGTTGAAAACAGGGGTAATCCGGGTGGTCCAGTATACCACGTGGCTGGCTAATGTAGTTCCTGTGCCGAAGAAAGATGGGAAAACCCAGGTGTGTGTGGATTACCAAGATCTGAATAGGGCAAGTCCCAAAGATAACTTCCCCTTGCCCAACATCCACATTCTTGTGGATAACTGTGCCAAACATGAGATACAGTCCTTCATGGATTGTTACGCGGGATATCACCAGGTGTTGATGGATGAGGAAGATGCCGAGAAAATTGCTTTCACCACACCTTGGGGTACTTACTGTTATCGAGTTATGCCATTCGGTTTAAAGAACACCGGGGCAACATACATTAGGGCCATGACTCATATTTTTCATGATATGATGCATTAAGAGATAGAGGTATGTGTGGACGACGTGATGATCAAGTCCAGGACTCAAGACGATCATGTACGAGACTTGAGGAAATTTTTCGAGAGGCTGCGAAAGTATGATTTAAAGCTGAATCCGGCTAAATGCGCCTTCGGAGTCCCATCAGGCAAACTTCTGGGCTTCAAAGTCATGAGGAGAGGTATTGAATTAGACCCAACGACGATAAAGTCTATCCGGGACCTACCTCATCCGAGGACAAAGAAAGACGTAATGAGCCTTTTGGGCAGGTTAAACTACATCAGCTGGTTCATCACTCAATTGACTTCCACATGTGAGCCCATATTCAAGCTATTAAGGAAAGATGCAGCAATCAAATGGACAGCTGAATGTCAAGAGGCCTTTGACAAGATTAAAGAATATCTTTCAAATCCTCCAGTTTTGGTCCCGCCGGAACAGGGGAGACCTCTGTTTTTGTATTTGACAGTCTTAGAAAATTCTTTTGGATGTGTCCTCGGGCACCATGATGCAACCGGAAAGAAAGAGCAGGCGATTTATTACTTGAGCAAGAAGTTCACTAGTTATGAAGTCAAATACACTTTGTTGGAAAGAACGTGCTGTGCTTTGACATGGGTCGCTCAGAAGTTGAGACATTATCTCCAGGCTCATACCACTCACCTTATTACCAGGTTGGATCCCTTGAAGTACATATTCCAGAAACTGATGCCCACCGGGAGATTGGCAAATTGGCAAATTCTGCTTACTGAGTTCGACATAGTCTATGTCCCTCGCACGGTGATTAAAGCCAAGGCATTGGCGGATCACTTGGCTGAAAACCCGATTGATGAGGAATACCAACCATTGAATACTTACTTTCCAGATGAGGAGGTAAACACAGTGGAAGTAGTCATTGAAGACACTCATGCTTGGAAAATGTTCTTTGATGGGGCTGTAAATGCCAAAGGTGTAGGAATTGGGGCAATCTTGATCTCGCCCACCAGCCAGCACTATCCGGCTACGGCTAGGCTCAGTTTCTTTTGCACAAACAGTACCGCTGAGTATGAAGCCTGAATCATGGGCATGAACATGGCCATTGATCAAGATGTTAAAGATTTACTGATTATGGGGATTCTGATCTGATTATCCGGCAGGCCCAAGGCGAATGGGAAACTCGAGATGTTAAGTTTATTCCTTACCGGCAGCACGTGGAAGATCTCGGTAAGGTATTTACGTCAATAGGGTTCAGGTACATCTCGCGGTGTCACAACGAGCTAGCTGATGCACTTGCCACGTTGGCTTCAATGTTACCTTATCCAGGCAACGCCCGCATTGATCCCTTGGAAATCCAAATCAGGGAAACACACGGTTACTGTAATGTAATCGAGGCAGGACCAAATATCCAGCCATGGTACCACGATGTCAAGAGGTTTTTGAAAACACAAGAATACCCCAAACATGATACAGGAGATCAAAAGAGAACTATAAGGCAACATGCAAGTGGTTTCTTTTTGAGCGGCGAGGTTTTGTATAAAAGAACCCCGGATCTTAACTTGTTAATATGTGTTGACGCCAAGGAAGCGGGAAGAAACATGCAGGAAGTACACGCAGGAGTGTGTGGACCTCATATGAATGGGTACGTCTTGGCCAAGAAAATCCTACGAGCCGGGTATTATTGGATAACTATGGAGAAAGATTGTTTCAGCTTCGTTCCGAAATGCCATCAGTGTCAGGTGCATGGAGATCTGATTCATGCACCTCCAACAGAGCTACATCCTATGTCAACACCTTGGCCTTTTGTCACTTGGGGTATGGACGTCATTGGTCCGATTGAGCCAAAAGCATCTAACGGGCACAGATTCATATTGGTTGCCATCGACTACTTTACAAAATGGGTCGAAGCGGTCACTCTCAAATTTGTCACTAAAAAGCCGTGGTGGACTTTGTACATTCAAATCTTATCTGTCATTTTGGTATTCCTGCAATTATCATCAAAGATAATGCGGCAAACCTGAATAGTCATTTGATGGAGGAAGTATGCTAAAAATTCAAAATAACGCATAGGAACTCCACTCCTTATCGGCCCAAAGCCAACGGCGCTGTTGAAGCAGCGAACAAGAACATCAAAAAGATTTTGAGAAAGACAATCCAGAGTTCCAGACAGTGGCATGAACAGTTGCCGTTTGCCTTACTGGGATACCGCACTACGGTGCGCACATCAGTAGGAGCCACCCCATATTTGTTGGTTTATGGAATTGAAGCTGTGATACTGGCAGAAGTAGAAATTCCTTCACTCCGGACCATTGTTGAAGCAGAGATTGAAGATAGCGAATGGGTTAAGACTCGATTGGAGCAGTTGACCTTAATTGATGAAAAATGAATGGCTGCAGTCTGTCACGGGCAGTTGTACCAACAAAGAATGACCCGTGCTTAATTAAGATGCATTCTTCCCCATCACCAGGAAGCAAAAGGAAAATTTGCTCCTAATTGGAAAGGTCCGTATATCATCAGGAAGATATTGCCAAGAGGAGCATTATATCTGGATGATATTGAAGGAAATGATCCTGAAACAGCTGTGAATGCAGATGCAGTCAAAAGGTACTATGTCTGAGTTTACTTCGCTAATGTCTGGGCGCATTTGAGATGATGAAGGCTTTTATTCCTGCTACCCAAACATTATCAACCCTTTTGCAAGCCCTTTTAAGCCGGTTACATTTCTTTGGATACCCTTTTTGGAACCCAAAAGCACCATTAGATAAAAAAAAATGAATACAAATAATGCGTTTGAACTACGTTCTGACTTGATTCCGAAAGGATACGTAGGCAGCCTCTATCTAGGTTCAGTCACACCAAAACAAAAATCCAATTTTCCCCGAAGTTGAAACTGGGGCAGATGTTATAATAGTTCAACCACGAGCCCACCAAATGATTCCAAAGTTGTAATCCCATTCACAATTTTGTTACCCAAAACAAAGTGCAAGTTCTTCGAATCATTTGCCAAAGGCTGGGAAAACTAAGAAATATCAATGTTGAAAGCCGATGCGTTCTAAATTGAGAGAAATAAATGAGAAAGTCTTATCGGTGAAAACCTTCGGGCACCATGAGGCTACGAGAGTAGAGAAACTGAAAATGAGAGAGTCTGTTTAGTGAAAACTCGCAGAGAGCACTATCGGGCGACGTTGAGAAGAGAAATGAGAGAGGTCGATTAGCGAAAATCCACAAAGGGTGCTATTGGCCGAAAAGGGGGATATCTCATCACTAGAAATCCTGGCAAGGTTCCCTGGTTCGGAAATGCGATTCAATGGATTTGTAAGAAGCCGAAAGTTGGTGCAGGTCGGGCGTCCAGTCAAAGAAGCATGTCATGTCTATTTGAAGTCAGCATGCACCCAGATAAGTCCTTCTTTTCCCCTGAAAGGGATGCTTCTATTTTTAAATTCATCTTTTCCACTCTTTGTTTGCTTTTCCTTGAATCCTTTTAAGTTTAACCCTAAATTCCGAAACTGGTTACAAAGGAAAAAGTGGCAGGACTGGTTTCACAGAGTTCCGTCTGGCAAGAGGCGAAGAAAATACACAGCCTCAGTGGCGCGTCAATCCAATCCCGACTGACCAAAGTGGTTGATTGTTTCCAAAGTAAAAGACATTGGGAAAAAGAGAAAGTCAAAGGCAAAGGTCCTAAGAGCAGAATAAAGTGAAAAGGCCAGGGCCCACACGGGCAAGTCCTCATGAGACATAAAAGTTGAGTTTTTTCAAGATTGAAAAGAATTTTCCTCTCAAGCTCGGCAAGCAGCAAAGTTCTCAACGGAAATGGGACTGGGATCAAGCAATTGAGATAATCATGGCCACAAAACCAACCCCCGTTTCAAACTAACAAATTGTTCTTTGTTGAAAGTTGAAACATATGTAATTCAGGCGACCATACAAGAAACGGACGCAACCTAGAAGAGAAAAATAATGCGCAAGCGCTAGAGCAGCTTTGTAGCAGAGAATCAACCCAAAGGAATGTTTCTCCTCTAACTCTTTCATGCGTTGTGCTAAATAAAATAAAATGAAAACACCAAAAGAAAAGCAAATCATGATAGCATAGGACCCATCCCTTAAAAATCCCGGCCAAAAAACGAGGAGTTCCCTAGCATAACCCAAGGAGCCTTTTCTTTCCAAAATCCCGGCATAACCCGTGGACCTTTCCCGGCATAACCCGTGGACCTTTCCGGCATAACTCGTGGACCTTTCCCGGCATAACTCGTGGACCTTTTCCGGCATAACCCGATGACTTTCCCGGTATAACCCGTGGACCTTCCCGGCATAACCCGTGGACCTTTCCCGGCATAACCCGTGGACCTTTCCCGGCATAACCCGATGACTTTCCGTCATAACCCGTGGACCTTTCCCGACATAACCCGTGGACCTTTTCCGGCATAACCCGATGAATTTCTCGGCATAACCCGTGGACCTTTCCGGCATAACCCGACGACTTTCCCGGCATAACCCGTGGACCTTTCCGGCATAACCCGATGACTTTCCCGGCATAACCCGTAGACCTTTTCCGGCATAACCCTATGACTTTCCCGGCATAACCCGTGGAACTTTTCCGGCATAACCCTATGACTTTCCCGGCATAGCCCGATAACTTTTCCAGCATAACCCGTGGACCGTTTCCGGCATAACCCGATGATCTTTCCCGGCATAACCCGTGGACCTTTTCTGGCATAACCCGATGACTTTCCCGGCATAACCCGTGGACCTTTCCGGCATAACCCGATGACTTTCCCGGCATAACCCGTGGACCTTTCCGGCATAACCCGATGACTTTCCCGGCATAACCCGTGGACCTTTCCGGCATAACCCGATGACCTTTCCGGCATAACCCGTGGACCTTTTCGGCATAGCCCGATGACTTTTCCCGGCATAACCCGTGGACCCTTTCCGGCATAACCCGATGACCCTCCCGGCATAACCCGATGAACTTCCCGGCGTAACCCGCAGACCTTTTCGGCATAACTCGGCTATTTTCCAGCACAACCTGGGTCCCTTCACAAGGATACACAATCTTGAATCGACTGTCTAGATGTGTGTCACAACTAACTCACAAAATTTTCCTAGTGAAAACTGGGGCAGAAAATTTCGTTCGTTTGTTTGTCTTTGATGTCTTAAGCAGGTTGACCTCAAAACACAAGGCACAAAGACGACCGATGAATGTAGAGAAGAAGAAAAGAAGATAAAAGAAATGAGCTTAAATACTGGAGCAAACAAAAGGGCGAACTGCTCGAGATCTGATTGAAGTCGCAAGCCCCGCCAATCCTGTTTCGCTCAATGCTGCGAAAAGAAACAAGCACCTACAACTTGCAAGCATCGAGATTCAGATCGAAGTCTACAGCAAAATCAGCCAAGACTCAAGATCAAGTTTCAAAAGAATTATAGATAGGTATCTTGTAACTCATGGTTGATAGACATAGCTAGCTTAGCTTCGATTTTCCTTTTGGTATAATAAGGAGGTCAGTAAGCAGTAGCAGCAGCAGCAACAGCAATAACAGTGAAACCACAGCTTCATGGTAGTCCCAACTACCAAAACTTCCCGAACTACATTGACCTGATTCCCTTTTAGCCAGGGATATGTAGGAGGCCTCCCAAAGAAAAGGCTCGGTCAAACTCTTTTAAAAATGCTTCACATGGAGTACTCGAACGGGCAAAAATCGCTCGTATCCGCTCATTTATCTTTGCCCGAAAACCCTTCCTATTTTCGAACAAAGAGGGGCAGCTGTGAGCACGTGATTTTTGCTTCTCGGAAACTACTCCAAAAGAAATCGAAAAATAAAACAAGTTGCCTTCGGGTACAATTTTGAGAATTTACGGGACATTTTGGTAATTATTTGGTCCGTAAAATGCTCACCTTGTTGTAGTTAAATAAAAATACAAAAGTATATGTTGCATGCATTTAGGAGTTAATTGTGCATTTTTAGAAATTAATTAACCATAATTTGGTTAAAAGAAAATTACAAAAATATGCATTTCGTGTCTTGTCATTGTGTGATTTTATTTTTTTCATTTGCGTGTTAATGGTTGTGAGTAGTAATTAAATTTGTGTGATTTTTATTTATTTAATTTTGTAAATTATTTAGGAATTTTGGTTAATTAAGAAAAAAGGAAAGGATTGAAATTGAAAAGGATTCGGACATGGGCTCCAAAAATTGAGACCAAAACCAGGCCCAATTCCATGCCAGACCCGGTCCAAGACCAGGTCTTTCAGAGACGCCCTCCAAACAACGCCGTATTGGCGTCTCTATTTCGAGCCGTTGATCAAATCAACTGGACAACCCAGATCAGGCCTCCCTTTAATCCAAACGACGTCGCTTTGGTGCGTCTGATCTAAACCGTCCATCCTATCTCATCCAACGGCCCCAAGCTTTCCATTTAACCCGACCCGTTCACCTTTGAGACCGACCCAGTCTCATTTAATTGAAGGTCCGTTTGGCCTCGAAAGTTCCAAGTCCGAAATTGGTCGAAGTGTTCTTCTATGTTTATTTTATTTTAATACTCGTTATTAGGTTCAGTTTTGTTATTCTGTTACTTTTTCGTTTTTGTCAACTCTTTTGTTATCCTCCTCAAGACCTTTTATTTGGTCGATCATTGTTTCTGTTTGTTGTTAATTTTGTTTGTTATAGAATGCATATTAGCTTCGACTAATATCGTCGAATAATTAGTTTCGTATTTCCCTTGTTTTTCCCGAAAACTGTGAATCACTGGTTTGTATGTCGATTATTTGTTATCGATTATATATATAATCGATTAAATAAATGTCGTCGATTAGTTGTATAGGTTTGTTTTTTTAGAACAATGTGACAGTAATGTTATTAATACTGTCTAAATTGGTCCAAATCATTGCTTGAATTAAAATCTGAATCGTTTATAGCTGAATTTAGGAAAGTAAATTGGTTATAGCTGGAGTCTAATGGGATTACAAAGTTTCGTTTGGCATTTGAAAGCCTGAAAGTTGGTTTAGTTTAAGCATTCTGCCAGTAATAAACTGGCATACCCTTAAGCTAATTCAATAGTTTAAGTATCAAGTCAGGAGTGATATGGGGAATTTAATTAAACAATACTGCCCATAACCATTGGATTTTAATAATAAATTGGACACTAAGTAATGGGAAGTTAGAAACCAGGTTAGTTTAATACTAAAAACTGAAGTGCACATGGGATTGGTTAGTGAAACCTGCTGTACAGTAGGATATTCCCTAACTTTTGAAATCCAGATGTTTTAAAAATTAGAAGTCCCATGCTTAGACAAAGGGAAGTGGGAAAGAAACAGAGGGAATATGATGGACTGGTCAGTTTTAAAATAATGGGGGCAGGCTGTAAGGAGGGTTTTAGTAGGATATATAAGAGAAATTCCAGAACAGTTAGCGGGGGCTCTTTTCCAGTTGAAAATTCAGAATAGTCTTTTGGGAGAAAGAGAACTGGTTCCATTATTCCCTTTGAGTTTGTCTTCCAATCCATAATCAAATTTCAGTTTCTATAAGCCCTTTAAAAGATCAGAATATAGTTTGAGCTAGAGATTTGATCCAGTGATACCATTACTTCTATTTTGAGAGCAGAAACAGTCTGAAGCTTTTATCTTTTGTTCTATAGTGGGGTATATCAAAACATTTGATTTAGTTGTTTGATCCGTTGGAGTACTGCTTGTTTGGCCGTGTGGTTTTCTCTTAAAACTGGTTCTAAGTTTGCTGGCTTCTAAGCTGTGTTCCTTTGCTATTGTTGGTTCTGCTGTTCGTCTTGCTGTATTACAACTTGTTGCTGACTCTTCTACTTCATTTCTATTCCATTCCAGGTACACAGTTTTGAACATTACATTGGTGTAGACTTGAACTGGAGTTTGAAATGAAAAAAATTACTCATTGGATCACTGCCTATTGGTCATTTTATTAGATTAGTTTGTCATGTACATCTGTTAATTGTAAGCTGTATATCTACATAACTTAGACTGTTGTAGTTGGTTTGAATCACGGATTGTAAAATTGAGTATGATATTTTCTTGTTAGCATGTGAATTCTGTAGACAGTAGTGCTAGCTTGATTCGTTTCATAATTCAAAGTTTGTATTAATTAATGGTTAGATTAAAAAAAAACAGCGAGTTTAAAAGTAGAAAATTTCATATCTGATAATGAATTATCCGAACTGATTTTGTGATGTAGTAATTAGTCTCTTTATTAGTTTTCTTAGCCTTTCACTTGTCCTAGTTTAATGAGCCATGCACGAGTAAATGTTTTTGATTTAGTTGACAAGAGAAGCCGAGATACATATATAAAATCAAAAGATAAATGCTCATTCTTGTTAAGAGGTTCATTGAATCGGATGCTTTTCCCGTCTAGTTAGCAGTGCGTTAGTTAAAAATTGGAATCACGTTGTGCACTATCGCCTCGCGTAGAGTAATTGAAAATAATTTCAAACGGACATTTTTGTTTTACACGAATAAAAAATGTTGCTGAGTTTCGATAGCCGTCTTACCCGGTATAGGCTAAAATAAATGACCCAGGTACACATTTGACTCGCATATTCGTTAGGGGCCTGGATCCGGGTTGAGATTAGGCCCGTTTTGTTTAAAGGTTTAAATGTATAGTTTTAACTTAATAAAAGCGGTTTAAATTTGATAAAATCACATAAGTTATAACATGTATTAAAATCAGATATTTTAGCCATCTATAATAGTTTAAGCAACCGTGCTAGAACCACGGGATCCGGGGGTGCCTAACCCCTTCCCTCGGGTCAACAGGATTCCTTACTTAGAATTTCTGGTTCGCAAACCTCATTTGGAAAGTCGAAAATTTCCTTAATTTGGGATTTAAATAAATCGGTGACTTGGGACACGATAATTTATTCCAGGTGGCGACTCTAAAATACATAAATAATCCCATTTCGAATATTGTCACTTTAAATGGAAAAACTCCCCTCGTATTTATCCTCCGGGGTAGGGTGCGTAAAAAGGAGGTGTGACACCGGGTAGCAAGCCCCTCAGTTTGATTACTACCCCGTTTTAGCTTGTATTTCATCGTTAAAATTCACATATCTAGCATCCACTGCTATAACAACCAACATAAAAATAGATCACGTATTTTTAGAGTCCCATTTACAAATTTAATTATTGTTACTATTTTCTCGATAAACTTTTTGACGCCCACCATGGGGCTAAAAATAATAGTGATTACTTTATCGCTAGTTTCATTACACAAACTCCATTTATATTTGACATTTTTTCTTGTACAAGATCTTTTGATTACAGGGCAAAATGTATGGATCGGTAAACAGAGTCGAGAACGACAACCTCGAAAATAACGGGAAAAATGGTGTCACTTTTCCAGTCATCAGTGTGTTACCGCAGAATTCTAATAATGCACCTGGACCGATTTTAGTGGACGCGTATTCATATGACGCACAGCAGGTCGACGAAACCTTACACATCGATAGGAGCATGCATGACGACCAAAGGGACACCCAAAAAACCCAAGCCGGGGAAGAACAAGAAGTTAGTCTTCATATTACTTTTTGAAATATTGTAGGCACAACAGCTGGTTATCGCCCAATTGCAAAGCCACCTAAAGACTCTTAGCACAATAACACCGGAAACTACTCCCCCCATCGAACAGGTACCGTAGAGGTCAAGCAACAACGAATTAGTATCCGATCCTGCTATCATGAAAATGCCGGAGGACCTCACCAAAAGGATCGAGTCAGGTAAGAAATTGATAGAAGTCAATGATAAGAAGATCAGAACTTATAACTTCAGAGTCAACTAAATCTCGGGCGCACCCCCGGTCTGGAAGGGTGTAGATTCGAAAAAGTTCGTACAAAGTCTGTTCCCCGAGTAGGCGGCCTCGAAGCCCATTCCAGAGAAGTTCAGAATGCCAGAACTCCCTATGTAAAATAGGACCACAGACCCAAATAAACATTTTACAGCCTGCACCTGTGCGGTAAAAGAGAATGATATAAAGAATGATGATATCGAGTCCATCTTACTGAAGAAGTTTGGAGAAACGCTCTCGAAGGGAGACATGATATGGTACCACAACCTAGATCCCAACTCCATAGATTCATTTTCCATGCTAGAAGATTCATTTGTAAAGGCACACGCCAGTGCTATCAAGGTAGCAACAAGTAATTTTGACGTATTCAAGATTAAAAAGAGGGAGAACGAAATGTCTTGTTTCCAAACGGAACGAATGGAACTACCCCCAATCTCTGATGATGGGGCAGTGCATGCCTTCACTCAAGGCCTGAATGGACGTAGCTCGGTGGCATCAAGGTAGCTAAAAGAGAATTTGATCGAATATCCGATTGTAACCTGGTCGGACGTCCATAATCGGTACCAATCAAAGATTGGGATCGAGGATGACCAGCTGGGAGCAACCTCGGGATCAGTATATCCGAGCAGACTCCTAGCGAAGGAGCCAAAATCGAATAAAGAGAGGTACTAACTGTACCCCGACGATATGAGGAATGCTACAAAGCATAATTCGGTGACCACTCAATAGAGGCGGCTTCGATGGGGACACAGGGTCACAGGGCCAATGGGGGCGGCTCGCATATCATAATACAACTTCTATGTCGATGTATCAGACATCGTGTTTGCCATCAGCAAAATTAGGGAAGCCAGATGGCACATGCCTATACACTCGAATCCTTCCCAAAAGAACTACAACTTGATTTGCGAGTTTCACAATTCGCACGGGCACAAAATCGAAGATTGTAGTTAACTTCGAGAGGAAGTGGCCTGACTACTCGATAATGGGTACCTTCGGGAATTTCTCAACAACCAAGCTAAAAGTGAGTGCCGAGAAAGAGAAACAACCAAAAATAACAAAGCAGACGAGCCCCAACACAGAATCCACACAATATTTTGATGCTTGCCCCCAGCCGTATTCAAATAAACAACCACATAGCATCCACCAAATGAATGACAGAACCTAAAAGCGCCATCACTAATATGGTATAATCACCTCTCCCTTTTTTTATCATTTACTTCACGGTAACTCTTGCACAGGCCAGTGACCAAGGCAATCAGGATACCACTCTAGCTCGAGGGCCCTAACGTTTCAAAGTGTCCGTTGCACTCTTTTCCTTTGAGTAGGTTTTCATACCAAAATGGGTTTCTACCGGCAAAATAGGTCCACGCGCTACCTAATAAAGACCCAACAAGCCTATCAGATTGTCTTACAATCAACCCTGTACCGGGAAATGACAAACGAGGTTCCAATAGAAAATGATGTACTTGGCCAAACGATAGAACAAATCGTGTCCGCATAAGTCGGGCTTACTGCAACACAATGACATGGATTTAAGCCAAGCAATCAAAGAATATCTTTCGCCAAAAGTACTCCAAAGAAAATTCAGCATGCTCACGACAAGGATCCCTCCATCGACTACGTATCAAAATACTCGAAGACTTAGCATAAAAAATTTGGTACCCACATGACCTCAGGGTAGCAACTACATGCTCGTAAGGCCCAAACGAGGTAATTTTGAGCTCACAAGTAACAGTTTTTAATCCTAAGCAAAATCGATTAATCGGAGACTGTCGCCAATCGCCATTTACTGAAAAACCTAAGGCCGTAATACCCCGAGCGAGAAAACTCGGTCTAGCCATATCTATTTTACATAACAACCAAAAACTATAAGACCTCCACAGGCATGAGTAAACTGTAAGACCTTAACAGGCATGAAAAACTGTAAGACCTCAACAGGCATGAAAATTTTGTAAGACCTTACTACAGGCATAAAACTCAATCCCGAAGTTTAGGCTATATGTCGCATTTGTAAGACTCCCCAATGAGCATACCCTCTCTGTACATGCCTAAACTATCACACTCGGGGATTACTAAGGGCTCCGGTTAAACACAAATAACTCAATATCGCAACTCGGGGATGCCCGACTGTTGCTACAAAATCACATGCCATATTTCGAATCTACTTCGAAAAGACCGGTTAAAACAGGCTACCCTCAACAGGAAACGAGCTTCATCCATGTCAGCTCCTAATCACAAGGCTTTGAGCTACTCAGCCTTTGAGATAAACCTCCCAAGTTGCTTTAACATCGCCTCTAATGACTTGAAATCGAGGTTCTTCCCAAACCGACCACGGTTCAGGAAAAATAATTTTAAAAAAGTCCTTGATGATGGGAAAATAAAGACTAAATATGCCTAAGGGCAAAAGCCTAAGAGCCATTGTCGACAGCCAAGTGAGCCTCAGGGCCACACATTAAAAGGTCACAACGACCAAAAGCTTAAGAGCCATTGTCGCCAGCTTAAAACTTAAAAACTTAAGGATCAAAATTGAGCTCGAGTCGTAACTTAATTCAGAGATCAGATCCAAAATTGTTAACCATACATGCCTAAGGGAATAGGTTAGAGCCATCATCGCCAACTTCACAAGCCTCTGGGCCTCATACATAAAAGGTCGCCTCGACAGTCGAAGCCCGACTCGAAGACTTTACCTAACACAATTAAAATGTATCGCCCAAGGGAAAAAAAATAAAAGTCATTGTCGCCAGCCTAATGAACATCGGGGCCATATTACAGGTTTGGAGATTTCTACAATTCCAAAGGTCGAAGTGGCCCGATTAAGATCTTGGCAAACAGAAATACAAAAGATACAAATGGTAGGCTTACCCCTATTTTTTCATATAGGTGGTGAAACGCAAGCTCATTCTACAATATATTATGAAAGATATGTACACAAGAAGGAGGCAGGGAATAAACGTTCCCCATTTTGGAAACCACGACCCGACAGCTCCCTCCTCACCGTCTTCAACATCGGACAGAAGGAACTTGGCATCATACTTCTCCCATTTGGATTGCTCGATCTCCCCCAAGAGATCGAAGCCCCTAGCATGAATCTCCTTGAGGACTTCCCTTCGGGATCTGCACCTTGCACACTCCTTGCTATTGCTTGCAAGATCAAGGGCTCTTTTCAGCTCAGCTTTAGCAGCCGCAACACTCTTCGAATAGGCCGCCACTTTCTATCCCGCTCTTGTAATTCCCATCATAACCTCGACCCGTACATTCACCACCTTAGTCCTCGCCTTAAAAACGTCGGACGAAAGCCTTGCGATCATATTTGCACGAGTAGAATCGTTCGCATGAACGGTGTGGATTTGCACCTCAAGAGCAGAAATCGTGGCTTGAGCCCTCTCTTTAGCCACAAAATAGGCACTTATATATGGCTACAGCTCATTGAATTCGCATTTGGCTCGGCCAACCTCGTCATAGAGCTGTCCCAGCTACTCCGCCTTGTCCTCCAACTACAATATAAAAATATCAGGTTACCAAGGTAGGAAGGGAGTGCAAACCAGTATGAAATACATGGTACCTATTTCTCCAGGTGGATCTCACGGCTCTGACTCTAGTCCACCTTGCACTATAAGAAAACCAGCTCGCTTTCCTTTGCTGCACAAAGAAGCTTGAGGGATTTCTTCCTATAAAACGCTTTCCGCAATGGAGCCTCGCTGTGAAGCAGCTCAGAATTAAGCCTGTTAAAGTCATATGAAAGAAAGATAGATAAAGAGAAATAAAAGGGGAAAAAGAAAGGCACGGGGCCGAAATAATCTTACAACAGTCAAAACTCACCATAAGGCCAAACCGTTGAGCCTCGCCAAAGGCCGAAGCAACGTTTGATGGAATACCCTTTCTCGAAGGTGGCCGATTGAACGAATCGCTTCTCCTTAACCGCTGAAGGAGTTGCGTCACTGCAAGCCTTTTCGCACCTCGAAACATTTTTTTGTCGTCACTCCTCGATCCCGAGGCCAGCAATCTCTCCTCCTCTCTCGGAGGACGCAACCTTATTTTGAAAGAACCCCTGGCACCTACGACAATTGAAATAAATAAGCCAGCAAGAAAATTGCCATTTTCCAATAAGCAAAGCGCTAGGCACCTACAACAATGCTTCGCCTCCTATCTCCCTTTGGACAGATCTCGCCACCGGCGCCTATCATAAATCGAGCAAGCTGCTAGCTTACAAGACCACTCAGCTATATCGGGGACCTCATTCATTGACCAATGAGTTGCTACAAATATGGAACAGAAAGATATCATTACGAATCCTTCCTCCAGTCAAAGCGATAATAGTCCAGATGAGACACTTACGTGTAAAGTTCAATTTCTCAGGAAATGGCTAAAATTCTCTAGGAATGACATCGATTATTTGAATCTGAATAAATCGATTTATCCATTTTTGGTCCTCTTCCTCGTCCTCATCCTCCTCGCTATCGATGACAGGAGCTCGGGTGGATCGATGCTGAAGAACAATCAATCCCTAATAATGCAGTGGTCGATATAACCTTACGAGATGGCTGAGGGTAAACTCTATCCCATCCTTATCAACAAAATATCTCACCGCCTTCACTATTTTCCAAAGTGAGGGATGAGCCTACGCTAGTGTTACCTAATATCTCCGTCAAAAATCAAGCCCGACCTGGTCAGAGGAAACCAATGCAAAAATATGCGTGTATAAGCTCAAAAATTCCTCAACACATGTCAGGACGCTCTCCTCGGGGGAAAGTACTTGTAATATCATGCCTTCTACCCATCCACAATCTTTTTGATCATTTAGAGGTTTTCCTCTCCCACTGATGAAATGATCCTCCACACATGCTCCCGGTGACTCGGAACATTGGGAGGTTTCCCCGACGTGACAACTCCCCTCGAGGTAGGGCACCTCGAGCCTCGCTCACCTGACATTGGAGGTGAGTCGATGGCGCCAAACGAATGCGGAACATTGGAGAAAATCCCCTCTACCCACGATCGAACGTCGATGTAGCATTCATGGCTACGGTATAATAGGGGGGAAAAGATGAGGTCCTGAGAATTTTTTTTTTTAATTAGTGGAGAGGAAGGACTAACACAAAGTGCCAGGCTCTGCAAAAGAGATAGCCTTTCAAAGAGGCAAATTCATCGTTGGAAAGACGGATGAACGAATATATAGGGGCAAAGCAACAACTGCCTGCCTACCCAAAAAAAACATTAATTCAGGTCATGTTAACATCACCCTCTCCTAGGGAAACATACAAGAAAACTCACCTCGGGCACCCTTTTAGCGGATCATACAAATGTTGTTACCCCGCGGAGCATAAAAAACTATGAGGCCTTGGGGATCACCCCGATGACACAAGCATCGATCCGAAAGCGCTATCAAGTTATCCCTGTGGCATGGCCAATTTTAGGATCCCAGTTGCTTCGAGAACAGGTTTCGAAAGGCCAACGTCGAGAGTCCAACCTTAATCAAAAAAGCGAAAGGGCAAAGAAAGAAGAGACTGAAAAAAGCTGATAGGAGGAAAATCTCTTTTTTACATTGCCTAAAACGTATTCACAAAAAACATCTTTACATAACCCATCCCCCCGGGGCTATATAAAAAGGGAAAATAAATGCATACAATATTACATAGAGACTACTCCTCATCACTATTATCTTCGCCATTGTTGGGGGCAGTTAAAAGCGTCTGTTCTCCCTCCAGATTGCGGGCTTCCTTAAGAATAGCTGATAGGTTGATACCTCTGGCTCCGATTTCCTCAAAGGTCTTTCTTCTCGCCACAACCTTAGCATGCTTGATAGTTCAAGTTAGCTTCTGCTCAGCTGATATTGACATATCATGAGCTATTCGGTGCATCATGGCTGCATCTTCCAGATTAGTGGCAGCTTTTCGTTCAACCTCGAACTTAGCTGCGGCCAAAGAAGCAACCTCCTTACGAGCATCCTTGAGAAGATCCTGGGATGTCGCCAACTCCCCGGCCTCTACTTAATTCCGCTCTCTCAGCTGTGAACCATTTTTCTTGACCTACAAAAGAAATGTAAACCAAATGATATAGGAATACGGGAATAAAAGGCGGGCACAAGCAAGGCAAAGTACCTACACAGCAAGGTCGGCCTTCTCCTGGAGCGTTATTTCCAAAGTAGCTTGGAGCTCTCCTAGTTCATCCCCTCCCCGGGTAGAACGAGCCTCCAAATCTTGTAGCATCACGGTAACATTCTTACACTCCTTTTCATGATAAGAAAGCTCCTTGCGAAGCTGAAAGATGGCATGATGGCACATCTCCTTGCACTGCGGTATAGCAGAAAATTTAGAAAGACAAAGAATGATGTTTGGGGATAAGAGAAATGCACGAGAAATGGCTATCACCTACTACATGAATTTCTCCGCCGCTTTGATGACACCGAGAATATCAAGATCTGAACTAGCACTAACACCGTCAAAGATATTGGCAATAGAGCCTTCCCCCCGGAGAGGAATCCCCATTTCTACGCCGACCATATCTTGAGCTTCCCGCAGTTCCCCTAATGAAACCTGGAAGCATGGGAAGAATTCATTCAGGTAACCGACATCTCTAGAAGGCAACCCATTCTCTTGAAAATCCCCGAACCCTGACCCTTCATGATCGATGGCAGCGGTCCCCCGGTGGAAACTTCATTGAACCTAGTTGCATGATTTGAATCCGCATTAACACCCTCTTCGAGGGTCTCCTATTCATGAGACCCACAGGAGTCAGCTGTTCTGAACTCAACAACCTTCGACCCCATCCTCTGCTCTTGCTGACATTCGTCATCACCCTCTTCCTCTATGTCATGATTTGCCCCTGAAATTGATGCAGAAGTCCTAGCAGTAGCTCGATGCTCGAGTGACCTATGTTTATTTATTGTAAGAAGGGAAACAATTACCTTGCGCTTTCTCTTTTTACCCTTGCTGTGCTCTAAAGCCTCCACTTCGCTGCCAGGGGGCGGCCTTGTCTGCATATTCTCTCCAAGACCTGCACCAGTGCAGTAGCCACAAGATGCTTTCACTAAGGGCTCAGGAAGAAACACAACTACAAGGCGTAGGTAGTAAAGAAACTTTACCATGATTCTTTGCCACCCATCGCTCTTAGCCAGGTCGGTCAAAGACCAAAAAAGATGTGGGAACACCTTGTCCAATCGTTCGATCATTCGTGATAAATCTGAAACCATCTTAGGATATCAAGCAGCATCTACAAGAAGTGCAGATCGTTACATAAAAGAGAAAGTAGCGAAAAGGGGTACGGCAAAGTCGCTTATGTTGCGTGTTCCATCTCTTCGTAAAAAGCATCCTCCGGATCGGGATAATATTTGAGGTCTTCACCTGGACAAATATACTCATCCACCCTCGATCCTTCACCTTATCAATGCTCAAGAAGAATGATTTTTGGATCGATGGCGGACCCTGATCAAACCTAGATAAAACTGAGGACCATATATCCTGATCAAATGGTTGAAGGTGAAAACCTCACCCCTAACCCCTTCGGTGAAATGGCAGAGCATCATACTATCATCTGGAATGAAGGATATATCTAACCAAACGTCACTTGGTCTTTGTCACAGAAGTCAAGGATGATCGGGTCTATCTTCGGGGGAGAAGACTCAGAAGATTCATCAGGACCCAAGGTAAACGGGTGGATATACACGTATAGAAAACTGGCCTTATGGTCCATTACATTCTCATTAGGACCGGGAATCTCCACTTCCACTACCTCATTCCATCGGCAGTCTTTGCTTACTGTTTGTATGTTGGTCACTACGCTAATATATCAAGACACGTGCTCATACTGGCCCGGTGTGGATGAAGTGTAATCGATGTTAAAATTTGTTGACATATCGGGATCAGGCGGGCTGCATTGTTTCAAGGAAGGAATCGCTCCGATTTTCTCTTTAGACGGTCGAGAGGGTGATGCAACTTTGTTTCCCGAGGAACCGTTCTAGAATTCCTAGCCATACCAATGGTAAAAAAAATTCTAGGAAAAAATAAAAGAGTATAAAAGACAAAAGGTTCTGACTCGTGAACTTGGATATGCGATGAAAGTACGAAGTATCAAACAATCGATACATTTATATGAACCGCTTGGGCAGCAGAAAGGATAAGCCGATGGCAGTTCGTGGGTTCCTTGATTATCGCATTTGACGACAACCATTGCATAGTTTTCTAGAATATGGCATTTAATGCTCTTATCGGTTGATGTCACGGTAATGATGACCTCGCGACGACTATTTCAAAATCATTTCCTATTACTTCATCCTAGGAACGCGAAGACTATCTGTATATGATGAAATTGGAGGGTGCGATTTCTTGCCATTAAGTTGTGTTCGTGGAGTCATGTCGATATCTCAGGGTTGGGGGGTTGCGGTCAAGTTCTCTCCCTCAAGGTTCATTCATGTTCGACCCAACATTGATGCCGAGGGTGGGGAATTCCCGAGGCAAGCAAATGGCACCAGTAGAGTCTAATATCAAATCTAGCCATCCCATCTCTGTGTCTTTACAACTAATGTATTATGTACTATGTTGTATTTCCCTTCCTATATAAAGAGGATCCTCACCACTTAAAGGGTTACTGTTGCTCCAATTACTCTACATAAGATCAATAACAACTTTCTCTCTTCTCTCTAACTTACTCACTCGAATCTACTCTCACATTTATTGTCTTCATACTTGTTCTTAATTGACAACTCGTTATTGTCCATAAAAAGCCTTCTTTAATTATATCTTAACTGTTATCCCTTCACGGTTATCCCCAATAGCTCAAGCTCGAGCCCAGGCATCGACCTCGAGGCCTTTCATCGATCAATCCGAGGCCCGGGAAGCAGGCCCTTCGATTTGATTACTGTCCTGTTTTATCTTGTATTTCATAGTTAAAATTCACATATCTAGCATCCACTACTCTTACAACCAGCATAAAAATAGATCACGTATTTTTAGAATCCTATTTATAAATTTAATTGGTGTTACCATTTTCACGATAAACAGTCCAATTTCTTGCTGTTAAGTTACTTCAGAAGAACACCTTGAGGCCCCTAAGACGCAAAGTTGTGGTCGAGTTCCCCCCTCGGAGCTTGTTGAGGCCCGACCCGAAGAGAATACTGATCGAGGCTAGAATAAAGTGGGAAATTCCCAAGGGACGCGGCTAAGTCTGACAAAGCAGGTCAGTCCGGAGTCCGTATCAAGCAGTCACATCTAGTCGTCCCATCTCCATACCTTTAAAATTAATGCATTTTGTACTGTATTTGATTTCCCTCCTATATAAAGGGGATCCTCATCACTTTGTAAAAGGCTGCTATTGCTCCAACTATTCTACATGAAATAATAACTCTCTCTCTCTCTATCTCTCTCTCCCTTCCCTAATACACTATATCGATATTATTGCTCTATTTTATTATCTTCATACTTGTTCTTCATTTATTGCTTATCGTTCGCCATTAAGAGCCTCCATCAATTATATCCTAATTGTTAGCCCTTCATCGATTGTCCCCGATAGCTCAAGCCTGAGGCCAGACATCGACCTCGAGGCCCCTTATCGTTCAGTCTGAGGCCCGAATAACTAGCCCCTTGGTTTGATTATAACCCTGCTTTAGTTCGTATTTCACCGTTAAACTTCATACATCTAGCATTAACTGCTTAGACAACTAGCACAAAAATCGATCACGTATTTTTAGAATCACATTAACAAATTTAATTGTTATTACCATTTTCACAGTAAATAATAAGACAATTGATTTGATCCAAAAATGGTAAATAAATACGATTATAAGTAAAACTTAGCGATTAAAAATTAAAAAAGATAACAAGCCTAGCTCCGAGAACATCGTATGTTTAATTGAGAGCGAAAATGAAATACATCGTATGTTTTGCTAAGAATTTTGTGTGTTGCAATGGGTGTCGAGCATGGTATTTAAACCTACACCTAGGGAAACAAGATCTTAGGATCAAGCCCCACTTAAACAATAATAATGAGTTATTGATGAATATGTAACGACAAATTATGAATATAAATATTCTTTGTAGCGGCTGTCCTCTTAATGCCATAGGATATTCTTGATTGAATGCTATCCGATGAAAAATATACTATTTGTTCCCGTTGACCATACTCCCTTAGGGTTCATCTAATGTCAATTACAAGTTGTTGTTTCCGGTACTGATTGGTACGTGATTTGCCTTTTACTTGTATTTGGTTCCACATGTTATCATTTGGTCATACATTATAAACCAATTTTCTGTATATCGGTTTGCCATGCCATCAGTGTTAAGTGCTATTATGACCTTGACAAGATTTGAGTCGTGACATTGATTCTTTCACACCTCTCAATCCTTCAGCTTCTGTGTTGACATAAAATGGTAAGATTTATCTTTTGAAGTATGTTATTAGAGGATACTTTTGATGCACATCTTCCAACAATGGACACCTAGACACCTATCTGTTGAACAATGAATTACGTGCCATAGCTAGGTATCAAAATTGGGAGCATTTTCGGTATTTAATGTGTAAAATTAATCTTCTAATTAAACAATTAGTCTGTATATACTTGCAGTAACAGAGTCAAGATTTATACAAGGGGTATTAATATTTTAAATAAAAAAAGTTAATATACAAAAAGTTAAAAGAATTTAACATACAATATACATAAAAATAATTTTTATCTATTTAAATAGTATAATTTTTCGACGAAGTAACAACATTCCTTTAAACTATGTAGTCCCCATATGTGCACAAGCTAAGGTGGATATTAATGGATAAGAATAATCATATGTAACTTTGGTAAGAAAATGGACTATGGGTGTTACCTCTTTTCTAATAGTTAGTTCATTAGGTGCGAATGTGAGAATTGTCTAAAAAATATATAAAATATAATTGCACCAAAGACCGTGTAAAAATTTCAATTGCACAGATGAATATTGGGTCAAATTGAACCCAAAAACTAATGCATGAGGTTAAATTATCAGGCAATTTGCAGCCATATTCTATATTTATGCCACCTTTTAATTAATGTCCGATTTTTAAAAACTATTGATTTCACTGGCAGTTGTATTCCAAATAATCATGTGATTTGATGACACACACATAACACATGTTAACAATTATCAACCATCTGGACTATCACCGAAGATGCTGAAAAGTCATCTGTATTAGAGAAAGAACTCCGAAAAACCGCTTCTAAGCTTCAATGGAACCTGAACCCTACAAAACTCAATCAACCATCGCTCCTAAACCGCCCGACCTCAAGATATTTTCTCAATCTATCAATGAAGGAGAAGAGGTAAACATTCCTATAGGGACATGGTTACAGCTACTAATAATCTGACCTTCTCCCCAGGAAGAAATCAATGCATCATCGAGTTGCCCGAAACATGTTCAGAGGAAGAGATCCCGATATCAAATTTATTACAGCCTCCATACCAAAGTTTTAAATGGATCAACTTAACAGAAGAAGATAAAATCAGAATTTATGAGCCTTGAAAATTTTCAATCATTGTGAAACTCTTTGGAAATCATAAGCTACACCAATATTTGAAAAGAAAAATACAGAAATTATGGAAACCAACGGAAACCTTCTCTTTAATTGATCTAGGAGAGGACTTTTTCATCATAAAGTTTATAAAAAAGGAGAATATGTAAAGAGCACTCCACCAAGGTCCATGGTTTGTTAATGGGCACCATCTATCCGTCATTAAATGGAAGCCTAATTTTGTAGCCTCTAAGGAGAAACTAACTTCCTCAGCTATATGGATTAGGTTGCCACAGTTGCCAACCGAGTTCTATGATGGGAAGATTTTACAAAAGACTGGGAACTCCATCGGACGACTATTAAAAATACATGTTTGCACATCAACTACAATTAGGGGTCGTTATGCACGATTATGCGTGGAAATACCACTAAATACCCTAGTTGAATCCTTTATCTTCACATGCAATCACAAACCAGCCATCCATTATGAGGGAGAAGGCCTGCTATGCATCAAATGTGGAAGTTTGGGACACCCATACCACCAATGCACCTTTCAGTCGGAGGATTCACAACAACATCATAAAAATGCACCTACGAAGCAAAGCGAGTCAGAGGCAAGTCAACAAGGTGAATGACAAACGGCTTCTTTCAACAAAAATAAAAGTAAGAAACTATCGGTGAATACATATCCGGTAAGCAACTCTACGCCTAATGATAAGGCCCAAGGTCCAGGTATTTTCTTAAAACTCTTCAATGCAAATACTGGTAAATACATTGATACACAAATTTTTCAATACAAAACTACGGGTTCCCAGAAAAATTCCAATACTAGCAAAGATTCTAGAAAGAGTCCCATCTCGGCCCAAAACCACTTTTCCCTACTAGAGGAGAAGCACACGTTTTTGGGTAATAATAATCTAAAAGAAAAAGAAAAAAATCCTATAACCCATTGCACAAAGCCATCGGGACACTCTCTCAACTGACTTGGCAACGCATGATACTAACGCGCCAACCCTCTAGACTAATCACAACTTAGGCATGCAAATAGATAACTTTAAAGTTATCATTAATCCTAATCACCCTACTAAACCCACTAGACCATCCCTTCACTGCAGTAATACTCAATCACCTACCCCTTTGCTTACTGAACAAACTAACCAAAACCTTTCCACAGTTTTTGCAGTGCAAGATCAACCAAAGCATGTAATACACTTGGCTGCTGAAAAGCTAATAAGTGACCAGCTAGCAAAACAAAAAATCCAATCCATGAATACTAAATCAAACAATATCACACCTTTAAAATCTGAAAGAACCCCAATGGACTCCATGCAAATTATCTACTAAATTATTGCCACTACCACCAGTCCGGTTAATTGTAAAAATAGATTACCCCCACGTCGGTTGATACAAACTCTAACAATAACCCCTCTAAATACAATGACAGAATTCCAGTCTCCATGAGAAGGAGAACAAGATTAATCCAAATCTTGAGAAATCTGAGCAACCCTGTGATGAAAAACCAACAACAACTACCCAACCATCCAATACAACCTCAAATAATCTAAGTCCAACCTTCTCAACTCCAGGATTACCAACCTATTTCACGGATGCAAATGGGATAAATGGCCCATGCGATATCTTTCAACATTCAAGTGAATGGGCAAGACGTGGTAGTGATCCTCCACAGCATCCAATACATTGCTCAACTAATCTCGGAGGGAATGGGTCTAGCAATGAGCAGTTACTTGAAGAAAATGTGGCTCGGCAATATCCTCCATCCTCTTGCTCCCTCATTGACTCCCAACTTAATTCAAACAATGATCAACCAGTGGAACATGCCTCCACATTTCAACAACCCCTCCCAGACATCCTCTTCTTTTCCTCAGAGACGCTAACTCACCTCAACCCAATCTACATGCCATGTGAGACCAACCCTCAGCCCCGGGAGCAACCTGTACACCTAGAAAATCCATAGAATGCCCCACAAACTCCCCATGCAATACCAGATCTATGCCATGCAGAGCCAGTAATGGAAGAAGAACAAGAGGAACCTCTCAATCCAGTCTTAGAGTGAGTCCTAGAATTCGCAAACTTAGACGAAGTAAAAGTGTTTCTATTCAGGTAGATACAGGAGAATAGGCATGTTCTCAACTTCCCCTAGCACTATACAAGTGCTCAATGGATATAAGGCCACCTCAAGACCCTATAGTGGTGAACAGGACCATGATCCTAGTGCCTGCACTAAGGAGGAACCCTATATTTCCTGAGGGGTTGAGGGAGAATAGGGTGGCAGTGACCCATCAACCAATCTATCCAATGAATCATCCAAGTAACATTATTATATGGAATATAAGGGGAGGAAACAATGACAACTTCTGTAGGAATTTTAGAGAAATGTTGGATAGCCATCGTCCATGCATGGTTGCTTTACTTGAAACTAGGTTGGTAAATCACGAGAACTGGCTAGATGCTTTTGGTTTCTCTGAACTCATAAAAGTTCCAGCTGAAGGGCAATCAGGAGGGATAGTTGTTATGTGGAAGCATGAGGTGGTTTTTGTTCAAAATTTCACTCGTAGAAACCAAGAAATCCATGCCACCATTGAGGTACTTCCCATTCGCACATCTTGGTTATTTTCCTCCATTTATGCTAATACAAATTACCAATGTAGAAATATTCTCTGGGATAATGTTGAAAACATTTCTATATTCTATAAAGGGCCTTAGTTAATATGGGGGGGGGGGGCTTCAATG
>MU785380.1:118592-145417 GCA_026770625.1 Nicotiana glauca
ATAACTAGCTCAAATGACAAATTTGGAGGGAGGCCTATAAACTCTAATATGGTAGATTCAAAATTAGATAAATGCAATGTTAAAGATCTATGTTTAAAGGATGTACATATACATGGTCGAATAATAGACATATGAATAAAGGTTTGATAATGGAAAGACTTGATAAGGCCATAGGAAATGATCTATGGTGTGACCTCTTTCCTAATTACTCCATAATTCATCTACCAAAGACTCACTCTGATCATACCCCTATACTCATTGAGTTCATCTCAAAATAACAAGGTCAACATGACCAACCTTTTCGGCTGGAAACTTTCTAGTGCAAGAATCCGATTTTGTCAATGTTGTGCAAAAAAACTGGACCAATTAAGATTATCTTGCTACTAGTAATTCCTTCATCCAAAATGATAAAATCTGGAAACACCAAACTTTTGGTGATGTAATGGTAAAAAAAAAGGAAAATACTTGCAAGGCTTCAAGGTATTCAGAACTATAGGAATTATACTAGTAGCACCTTCCTTCAAAACCTAGAAATGAGCCTAAAAAGGGATTATAATGATCTACTTAGGATTGAGGAGGATTATTATAAGCTATGATTGAGAGTCATGTGGCTTAACGACGGGGATGCAAATAGGAAATTCTTTCATATCTGAGCCACAAATAGATGCAAAAAAAAATAAAATAAACTTTTTTATGGATGAGTCGGGTAATTGGATAAATGACCATGCCTCTATAACCTCACATGTCCTTAACTATTTTACAAAAAATTTCACCACCTATCACTTTAGCTCCAATTGGGAAGAACCTAATAATATTCCCCTTGTTAATTCACAACTTGATCACACCTCACTGGATGCACCATTACTTGATATTGAGATATAAAGGCTATCTTTTCCTTTAAACCCTTTAAAGCTCCGAGGCCGGATGGACTTCACCCTTTTTTTTACCAAAAATATTGGAAAATTTTGGGGCATTCAGTAACAAAAATTTGTCATAATATCTTCAATACTCAAAAATTACCTAGTGAGATCAACAAAGCCTTCCTTTATTTAATTTCCAAAATTCCAAATGCAAACAAGATTAAAAACATTCGTCCTATTGGACTATGTAATACAATTTATAAAATCATTACTAAGATAATAGCTAATCGTGTGAAACCTTTCCTTTAAAAATCATTAGCCCCTTTCAAGCAAGCTTTATGCAAAATAGGAGAGCATCGGATAATGCCCTAATCATCCAAGAGCTAGTCACAAAACGTAGAAAATTACAAGGTAAGGAAGGTCACATGTTGATTAAGATAGACTTAGAAAAAGCTTTTGATCAGATTGAATGGTCTTTTATTTATCGCCCCTTAGATTCTTTAACTTCCCCCCAAAATTCACTAGACTTCTTATGGATTGCATCTCAACCAGCTCCATAACAGTGTTAGTCAATGACTCCACCACCTCCTTTTTTGAACCAAGTAAGGGTATTCATCAAGGAGATCCTTTATCTCCCTACATCTTTATTCTTAGCCTAGAATTGTTAACTAGATACATTGAATAACATGTTGACATCCATAGCTGGGACACTATCACTATTGGTAGGAAAAGCCCTAGTTTCTCCCATTTATTTTTTGCGGATGATTTAACATTCATGGCTAAGGCTAACACAAAATCCTACCTAACTATTAAATCAAGGCGAAATATATAAATGACCCCTTTAAGTTGTCCTCAACGACAAGACAAACACCTCAACTGACCCATTTACCATTTTGACACTTCAAGTGTCTACTAAGTGTGTCTTGTAAACACGTTGTGCTGACATTCCAAATTAATTGTGTCTCATTAACAATTGAGCGCGTGAGAACCTCAATTATGTTTTTTTTCTTTTTCTTTTCAGTTTAAGTTATTTTATGTGTGGTCCACACCACATTTCTGTTTTTTGATTTCAAATTATTTTCACCTTCTCTCCCAAAAATTTCTTCCACCAACGAGCCATCCTCCAGTATCGATAATACCAACTGCTTAGTAAAGCCCAAGGTTGACAAACAATAACCAGTAAAAAATAAGTCGATTTTACCCTATTTTATCATGTCTAATAATTAAAACTCCGATTGTTATTGAAATGGAGAAGATTTTACTTAATTGGTGAACCGACCCAGATAAAAGGGTTCATAGGTTGCAAAATGGATGTTGAAGATCCATTTAATTTACCCGAGGTAGAGCTTCGAAGGGATATGAATATATTATTATTGATCTTAAGTTTGGGTTTCTGCTTTTGTTATTCAAGAAGACAGCAATGGCTCCTTGCTAATACTTCTCAACCAAAAGTGCAGTTGTTATCTCATCTTTTTCTCCTAATAAACTAATGCTTTTGTTTCGTGCTTTCTCAGCTTTTACTCAGGTAGTAGTGGCCAAAAAGGCATGGCTAATCTTTAATAGTCTTTGTTCAGTTTATCATTTAGCTTTGCAGATTGACTTGGAATGAAGCCACAGAGAAACATACATATTGGGTGAGTATGAAAATATTTGAAGTTTTTGTTTCCACACGGTTGTTATGAAAACAAAGCTCTTATAGGAAACATGTAGAAGAAGAAAAACTGAGAGAAAGAAATGGGGAAGCATTATCAGGATGAGGGGTGGGGAAGACAATGGACTTTTCTTTTATATGGAAGATGAAGCTTATGCGAAAAAGGAGGAAAAATCTTTTAGTTTTTTTGGATTTTTAATTACATGTGACAATATTTTTGTTTAGAATTACATGTGTCCTTACTTCATTGGCTCATTTGACACGTCACTTGTAAGTGTATCACACGCAAAGTGGCTGACTTGGTCGGATGTTTGTCAGTTGAGGTGTCTGTCTGGTCGTTGAGGACAACATAAAGGGGCCATTTATATATTTCACCTTCAATCAACCCTAGAATTGTTTTGCTCCCTATCCGGGCAAACTGTAAATCACTCAAAGTCCAAAGTTATATTCTCCAAAAGTTGTAGGCCTGACAATACCAAAGAAATCACGCATACGTTGGGCATCAAGAAGAGTGACCACTTTGGCCCCTACCTAGGTTTTCCTATACTTAATAGAAACCCCAGGCCAGCTGACTACCTTTTCATAATAGATAAAATGAGGTCCGTGCTTGCATCTTGGAAAATGAGATTCATTAATATAGCAGGTCGCACTATGCTGGGCAATGCTTGCCTTAATTCTATTCCTAATTACTACATGCAATATACAGTTCTACCAAAGAAAACTAAAAATTATATTGATAAAATTCAGCGGGATTTTATATGGGGCACTAATGATGGTAGAAAGAAGATTCATCTAATCAAATGGTCCCAGGTATGTGTCACGACCCAAAACTCAAACCCGGTCGTAATGGCGCCTCTCGTGAAGACAAGGACAACCGACGCTTACTCAAATTTAGTTCTAAGAGTTTAATAAATCAATAAGTCATTTATAAGGATGAATAATCCAATCCTTTAGGTAGTCAACAATACAATTCTATAAACATGCGGAATAACAACCCAACTCAGCCCGACATTGGGGTGTCACTAGTCATGAGCATCTATTAGAGTATAAATACAACTACAAGGTCTGAAATATACAAAACAAGACTGATGAGCAAAAGGGGAGAAATGCGGTGTTGCGAACGCTGACAGCCACCTTGCTAAAACTCCGATAACCTTGCCTCCAATCAACAAAACCCGCTACCGGGTGTATAAATAGCTGCATCTGCACACAAGGTGCAAGGAGTAAAGTGAGTACTCCAATTCAGTGAGTAATAAGGGTAAATAACAACTGAGAGTAAGAAATCACGTAAAGCAAGCCATCATGCTATATAGGAGCAGTGTAAACCCTTTGAGAAAAACAGTGAAACAGTGAAATCTTTAGAAAATATCTTGGCTCAGTTTAAAATATCTTTTGAAAATGTCTTTTTCCAACAGTTAAGCAACTGAATGCAAAACAAGTAGTGCAAACAAGCACCGAAGTCATCCCCTCGGGAATTACGCTCCGTTAATAGATAACGCTAGGATATCAGGTAATTATTGCAAGAAGTAGCATAAAAGCCAATGAAATAAAAGTGCAGAAATATTATGACGGATAATACAGATAAGAACAAATGAATGAGTGCAATGTAATGCATATGACGGTACACTCTGGTAGCAACTTCAGCGTGCAACCCGAGCCATCCATTTATTTATCATCGACGGCGCTCACTGGAGGTGTGTCCAGACTCTGGAGGGGCACTTATAGCCCAAGTGCAATATCGAGCCATCTCGTGCCATCAACCAGGCTCTCGGCCTCAATATCAATATAATCAACCAGGGTCTCGGCCTCAATATCAAAATAACAAGTAGAAATCTTCCCCACGTGCTCAGTATCAAAATGACAAATAGAAATCTGCCCCTCGGGCTCAGTATCAAAATGACAAGTAGAAATCTGCCCATCGGGCTTAGTATCAGTAACCCAGAACTGTATCAGCCTCTCGGGCTCACTCTCAGAACAATATTATATAGTAACCGCTGCGGCGCGCAGCCTGATCCATATATCCTCACAATACAGGCCCTCGGCCTTACTGAGTCAACATAATCACATAAGCCACTAGGCCAACAATAAAACATGATGCTTAGCCCAAAAATATTTTCAGTGATATCATTTCGAGTGTTTAAGGCATAATAACTTGGCTGAGTTTTTAAAACAGTGGAAAATACATGACTGAGTTCAAATATATAACTAAATCAGAGAGGAATTATCGACAACAATCCCCGAAAGGTTCAAATAATTGGCACGAAGCCCAAATATGGCAATCAGCCCAAATTATGATGATAACAAGTAGTTTCAGTCAAATATGCAGTAATTTCATCAATCAGGACAGACTAAGTCACAATCCCCAATGGTGCTCTACCCCACGCTCGCTATCCGACATGTAAGTCACATCAATACAGCACTATGGTGTGCAAATCGGGGGTTTCAAACCCTCAGGATGTCATTTACAAACATTACTCACCTCGAACCGACTATTTCTTTAACTCGCGACGCCTTTGCCTCTCGAATTGGCCACCACGAGCGTCGAATCAATTCAAAATCAGAACAAATACGTCATAATATGTTATGGGAACAAAGCCCAATCCAAATAATCGAAAAATATCAAAATTCTCGAAATTAGGAAAACTCGATCCCCAGGCCCACGTTTCGAAAAATTAGAAAATTAACATCATCGGACTCCTTATCTCGCCACGAGTCTAACAATACCAAAATTATCCAACTCCCATCACATTTCGACCATCAAATCCATGATTCTACCCAAGATTCTAACCTTTTCTATCAAAATTTACGGATTAAACGCCAAAACTACTAATCAGTTCAAGTAATATAACCAAAATTGAGTTAAGAACACTTACCCCATTTTTCTCTACAAAAATCTCCCGAATAATCACCTTATCCGAGCTCCAAATCGGTAAAAATGGAAAATGGGTTTGTCCCATTTTCAGAATCGCCTTATCTGAGCTGCCAGAAATTTTTGTGTGCACTGTTCACCCGTGTGTACTGTTCACCTATGTTACTGTTCACGACGTACTATTCACAGTACTATTCACGGATACTATTACGGGGCACTATTACGAGGTACTGTGCCAAACTACTGTTCACAGTGCTGTGAAAAAAATGCAGCACCTTTATTTTTTGTGCCTAAATCGATCCGTTAACCTTCTGAAATACACCCGAGGCCCTCGGGACCTCAACTAAAAGAACCAACATGTCTTGAAACATTATCCAAACTTGCTCCAATCGTCAAAACACCTCAACTAATGCCAAAATCATCAAATTACATCGAATTCAAGCCTAAGTTCTTTTAAAACTTTTAAAACACGCATTCGATCAAAAATCTGACCAAACCACATCCGAATGACCTGAAATTTTGCACACACATCCCAAATCACCTAACAAAGCTACAGCAACTCTCAGAATTGCATTCCGACTCCCGGATCAAAATCTCACCTATCAACCGGAAAACACCAAAATATAACTTCGCCAATTCAAGCCTAATTCTACACTGGACCTATAAAACCACTTCCGATCACACTCCTAAGTCACAAATCACCTCTCGGAACTAACCGAACCATCGAAATTCACATTTGATCCCTCTAACACATAAGTCAACTCTCGGTTGACTTTTCCAAACTAAGCCTTCGTTAAAGAGACTAAGTATCTCATTTCTTATCAAAATCACTCCAAATCAACTCGACTACATATGAAACGAATAACGAAGCATGTAGAAACAGAAAATTGGAAGAACATGGCGGTAACTCACGAGATGATAGGTCGGGTTGTCACATCCTCCCCAACTTAAACAAACGTTCGTCCTCGAATGTGGCAAGAGTTGTCCCCAAAAGCCAAACAATCGCTTAGTAACCTCGCCACGCATATACCCGGGGGTGATCCCACGTCACCCTATCTCATATAAATACGACAATACATTGTAACTGAAATTTTGCAATCCAATCTAGCCCACACGCCATAGGACCACGTTTCCACTTTTGAAATCTTTCATATGATCAGAATCCCACATTTATACTGTGAATAAGCCCGAACAAGCTGTAATAACGCACACCTGCAACCTCAGGTGCTATTACATGATATACTACATAATTCAAGCACTAGTAGTGATAACTCCTAATCATAGCAGCTGCACACAGCACCTGAATACCGATAGAAAAACTCTTATCAACTAAAGTCTCATCTCACACTTTTATATGATGCAAATGATGACTAAATCACGCGGTGAGTCATAACCATTTCCCATATCAACCATTAATGAAGTCATTTCTCCTTTGGCAAATGCTACATCAAATTTCCGAGTCGAAGCTCTATATTATCCTTCCAACATACCGAAATTGAATCTATTTGTATTCATTAATGATCTTTCTAATCTCTTCAAATCCAACACACTACTCTGGTGACATGACACATCAATACATGCCTAAGCCATAACTCGCACAGTACGTGCGCCCATAAGCAACTGTCTGAGTATACTAAATTCATGAAAATGACTCAAGTGAAAGTGATATACCACAAGCTCACTAGTAGCACCACAACACAAGGCTGAGAACCCGTGTCACATCATAGAAACATAACACTTGAATCTAACCGCGAGGTATTCAGACACTAGTTCACCTAAGACACCCCAACTCACCATGCTCAAACCCATCAACCAAGCGCAATTTGATGTCTAGTACCAAAAGCGAATCATCATGCCCACGGAGAAGTACATAATACAATTCCATACCAGTAAACCTTACTATTGCCCCATCAGGTTACCCTAGAAAGGGAAAATACCTCAAAGAAGAGAGCCGCTTTGAAAGTTCTACAAGTACCACCCCGATATGCTATGAGCTCGTCAATCATAGTAGAACCAAGATACATGAATAGAATAATAATAACCAGCTCTTCTATAGCTCACATTGACATCAACTTCACGAGCAACTTAGTTGCCAATAATATAATCCACCTAGCACGATCACAGACCTCTAGTCCAAGCATATCATATAAAAGCAATCCAACAAGTACACATGTATATGCTAACTGAAACAAGATTCTCATACTCCTAGACTGGCATAAATAACACTCTATATCGTAGGCATGAGCAAACTACGATGTCACATCACAAATCAGCCAGTTAACACAAAATTAGTAATTACCATGTTTGTGCTGGAATTTAGCATCTTGGAAATCACAAGTATAGTCTAGATAGTTCTTAACAGAGTTACAAATATGAGAAACATTAAACCTGTTGATACCCAATTTTCCCCATATATCTTTTATACTCAAAATACTTTCAAAATAGCATATGTATGCATATATGAGCATCCCAAAACATTTTGGCATTTTAAAAGGATTTTTAAACTAATTTATGGCCTATTTTTACACCATAAATCCCAATAATTATTCCCAAAACTTACTAATTTGGAGAATAGTTTATTTTATTCTCACATCTACATCAAAACATAATTTACATGATTTTTGTATAATTTTACAAGTCCATTTGGTATTTTAAAACTAAGTTGCATGAAATTGCAACTTTAGCCCACTTTCAGATTTAATAGCAATTTTAATTACAAAATCAATCCCAATATTTTTAATTTAATACTTACATATTATTTATTAACTCAGTGCTTTTAATTTAATTTTTTAAACATCTTTTACTATTTTTATAAAATCAAAAGCGAAAAACTGGTTATTTCAATTATAGCCTCAATTACTTTCAATTATAGCCTATTTGGGCATCTCAATTTTGACCCCAAATCCAACCCAAATCGACAACCCAATGCCATTTTAACCCGACCCTTTACCCGTTTAATTAAACTCGTCTGTTTCATCTTGTAATCCTGGTCGTTGATCATTTTGATCAATGGCTCACAACCACTCTTTCTTTTTTAATTTCAAATCACCCTAACATTATCTCTCATTTCACTTCGACCTCCGCCCTCAAACCCTCCCCTTCTCTCAAACGCACTCTAACACTCGAAACCATAGCCGCCTCTGTCGTCTTCTCCGACCAAATCCCACCGGAGTCCATGGCTTTTCAGGCCATGGACAGCCTGTGCTCACTTCCCTTCACCCCAAACCACGACTATTCAAGGCTTTCGAGGTTCAACCTCAATGAGGCATGTTAAGATCCTCCGCCGATTTGTGGCTTCTCCGACTCCGTTCCGACGTGTTCAAGCCTCAAGAGCCTAGATAAGGTCCAGACCTGTTCCAGGCCAGATCCATTCCAAGCCTTCTCGTTTCTAGGGTTTCTGAGAAACCCTGAAAGTTGTTCGAGGTTCTTTCTCTCTTTATTTTCTTAGATCTGTGATAGATCTGTGGTGTACTCGAGGTTTCAAAGCTTTTTCCCAAATTTCTCTTTTTAAAAATTAGTCAGTTTCAATTTAGGGCTTCCAAAACATTTAAAATGATTTTTGTTTCTTCTTCTTCTTCTTCTTCTTCTTTCTTTATGTGAATCTGCGTGTATATGCTTTGTTCTTATGTGTTTTCGCTTGTGCATATTTTCTCTTATGTTCTTATGTTTTGCCGTTATTATGCATGTTCTTCTACTTGTGCTATGTTATCTCTTCTACTGTTTCTACAACATGCTTTCACATGTCTAGCTTATGTGTTCCTTTACCATTTTCTTACTGAGCTTTTGTCTGCCTTTACTGGACTTTTGTTTGAACTCTAAACTTGTTTCGCCTACTGTTTCTTAAGTTCCATGTCGCCTCTATTCTCTCATGAACTTGCTTGAGTTTGGAGCTTTTCTTGAACATGCTTTGTTTTAACTCTATTGCTTCAAACTTGCCATTATATCTATGTGCTTCTCATGAGACTCTCTGAGTCTGTTCGATGGCTTGCCCTCTCCTTTCTGTACCCTACTCGAATTTGAAACCCTAGACTGAACTGGAATCTTTCGCTTATGATTTTGAGACTGTCTATGCCAACCTTTTCTTTCTTGCTTGACGCTTGTGTGCTTATATATGAGGGTTTTTCTTTCAAAAAGGTTCTGCCAACTTGTAATCTCCTTTAATAAGGCTCGATTAATTGGTTATTGATTTTCCAATTGATCTTTCCCTCACCCTTTTTTCTGACTAAGTTCATTCGAACAAAGCTTTTTACTGGCTGTTTGATTGACCTACTTGCCTTATTTCTCACAAATCATGTACCATAGGATTCTTGCCTTAAATAATCCCTATGTATTTACCTTTGTTATGGTACTTTGGAAAGGCTTTTTAATTATTCATATTTCCTTAATTGTCTCATGCCCGTTTGAAATCAAACCCCTTAACCATAGGGAGACCTTCTATGATTGATTGTAAACTATTTTCTTACCTTTTTTGCTTACTCGTTTTCTGCACTATAAAAACAAGACACTACACACAACTCACTACACACACACACACGGGAAAACCTCAAAAATACTTCAGACTTCAATTGAACACTATATAATTACAATACTTTCTCTACTACTATTTTCTCTACTTCTAATAATGAGCACTCTGCTCCTCGTCTCTTCTACTGTCTGAAACATTCGCGAGTTCTCTTGAACTCTTAAGTATTTGCTGAAGAACCTGAGTTTGCTCTTGCTGATTTCTGGCTGTTAGTTGCTTCTATTATTCTGTTGTTCTAAAGCTTGCAACTGGTATGTCCTTCTAATTAAATAATACTCTCCAAACTATGTGTTTACTTCTCCTCCTCGGTTATGCATTCTTCACTATGTGTTCATCCTAGTCTGTCATGCTCTCTTTCATCATGTTTCTGCATCTTTGGGTCTGTTTGTGCTTTCTTGCTTTCCTCATGTTTTCTGTAAATGCTTTCTTATGTGATTCCATGTCCCTTTGACCCCCTTCTTATGTGTGAGTGCAATTTTAAGTCATGTTGGCATTCTATTATTGCCACTCATGACTTAGAATCAGGTTCTCTTGAACCTCTACTCAAATCAATTCCCATTCCTTTTACACCTTATGTGCTGAGCCTTAACTCAGGACTGGTGGTGCCTTAATTACCATCCAGACCCAGATTTGACTTTTAAAGGTCTGCTCTTTATTTGTTGTCTAAGTAGATGGTCAGGGGTGTGCCAGTCTTTGCCAATGGCTGGGTATGACCACCCTCTGCTATGGCTCCCTAATCCCTCTCTCACTTTGCACTTATTCATAGTTCTAAGTTCTTCCCCCCTTTTGGTAAGCCATGGTTTTGGACCCTTTAGCTCCCTCTGAACTTGGATGCCTGAGGGCTGGCAATTCCATATTGCACTATTCTGTTCTAATTGTTATCCAGAGTGTAAGCACTGCCTGGAGTCCTTTAGGCTCCTTGGAACTTTGAAACACTTTGGGCAAGAGAAGGCCTTGGAGATTTGGAATCCGGATTTGGTGAAACATATGTCATTGGATATTAAGATTGAATTAGGCTGCTCGGATCTAGTTGTAGGCTGTGATGTATTTTTAATCATTTTCTTTCTTCTGGTTCAATAATACTTTTGTGTAAAAAAAACTTGGGGAGATATAGTAAAAAGGGTATGGGAGGGGATTATTTTACTGCATCAAAGGGTAAATACCATGCCTATAGGTTAATGTTTTTAATCACTTAGATACCATGCCTATAGTGTTAATGTTTTTAATCACCTAGATATCATGCCTATAGGTTTTTCAACGTTATAACTCGATCGACTAGATACCATGTCTATAGAATTTAATGCATAATACGCATAATCCAGTCATCTAGAAAATCTACCTATATGGTTTAATGCTTTATCATCTTGCAAATCATTAGAAACCCTGCCTATAGAACTTAATATTCATGTAAGAAATTGCATATAGAAACCATGTCTATAGGAAATGCATACGCGTTAGGCAAAACTATAGGATAATCAAATATGTCGTCTATCTACCAATTTTGTAATAAGTTCTAAAACCAAGTCAGTCTATAGAGGTTCGTCCCAAAATCTGTTTAAGTAACAACAACATGTGAACTGGTATTAACATTCAATATCACGTTTTTTTTATTTCAATACAAACTCCTATAAATCCGTAATGCTTTTAAAAATTCTGCAAATATGTCTGAGATAATCTCTTTAAATCTTCTGCCCAAATTCTATTCATCTTTTGAAGCTATCTTTCAGAATAATCTCTTAACCCACTCTTTCTGTATTTTAACTTTTGAAAACCCTTCTTCTACTGTATTTTCACTCAAACAAATCTGCTGAATTTAAAGTCATTTCTGAACTTCTGTAATTTATTCAACTCCCTATTTTAACTTTTCTGCATTAGGCTCTTGTCTGGAATCAGCACTTTTTTTTTGAATAACTCGATTAAAATACTTCAATCTCTGACAATTGAATCCGAGTTGCCTAATGCAGATTTTTTATCTGATTCTATGTGTTAAACTAGTCCGTCCGCCACTTAAGTTTTAATTTAAACACCAAACTAGTATGTGCAAGGCATGCTAAACTATATGCTATATGACTTACGGGGTTTTATGTGAGCCTTGCATGTTTGTTTGTCAATCCCCTTACTTGCTATTTGTTTTGGTTGTCGAAATTAGTATTTTGTCCTTTAAACCCCATATATGCCTTACTCCTTTTCTTCCCTTTTAGAAGTCCTAATACCCTGGGACTGATAGGCTGGGACGGGTACTAGCATGCAATAAGTAAATGAGACTAATCGTGTTTAAATACCTTAACGAGGTGGGAAGGGTAGAATATGGATATGATGACCGGTGCGCTAATATCTCGTGCGACCCCTCTTTTGAGGAGTGATTGTTGGGTATTGCATTGATGTGATCCATATTTTGTATAAACCTAGGACCCCTTTTCTTTTCCTTTCATTTGCAGTGACTTCTTTAATTCCGTTCTTCAAATTAATTCCTTTTTTCTAAAAAACCGTCTCTTCTGTCTTCTTTTCAAAACTTGAAACTTATTCATGATTTTTATGTGCAAAGCTTTACTTGTTTTCTTTCACTTCCTTTTAAAGTCACAATTAAAGCATGGCCGGGAACCACACTAGTGGATCTTGAGGGGTGCCTAAAATCTTCCCCTCGAGATAATCTCAAGCCCTTACCCGAACTCTGGTTTTTCTTTCAAAATAGCTTATTCTCTTTAAAGTGTTCTAATGCACTATAATCATTAGGCGGCGACTCTTCAAATTCCATAACTCGATTCCTCAAAAGGGAAATAGGATTTGTTTTATCCATAATGTCGTAAACCCGATTTCTTTCTTTTAAGGAAGGGGGAAAAAGGGAGGCATCAACAGCACGGCGACTCTGCTGGGGATTTCTTTAGGTTTTTACCATTACATGCTTTTGTGACTTTATTGCTTCCGTAGTTGCCTATATTTCTTGCTTTTAATTATTTCATCATTAGAAACTAACTTGGCTCTTTATGTTTTCCCTTTCTTTTAATTTCTTCCTTTACTGCTTTATTACTATTTCAATACCGTTGTAATTTTCGAGCATTTATTGTAATCTTTTACTTTATGAATGTGCAAATACAAGCAATCTGCTTCATTCTTGTAACTGCATTCTTCAACATCATATTCCACTCATGCCAAAACAAATCCTATAGTAACGCTTGTAATGAGTGGTTGCGCCCTTCCGATATTATAACCCCCTAAATGTGGAAAAGACATATTTGTGGTAAAACCAGTCGATCAATGGTGTAGTCGACAGTTCCGTGCCTTTCCCTCTTGAGTTTTCGCTCAAGGGTACCTTGTCTAGCACACCAAAATAATAGAAACCTTTCTCTATTAAACTGTTCATGCATCATGGTCAAACTTAGCCGAGTCAGTTATGTTGTCCGCATAATGACTCATTAAAATAGCCTAAACCAAAGTCCATCGAGTTTCCGCGAAACCCAAAACAGACGCCTTCATGTTGTGTGCATTTATTTGGAGAACTAAATGCCTTTATGCTAATTATTGATTTAAATAGTCGAATCAGGGTCTAACCCTTTGTTTTGCAGAAAATGAGGCACGAAATCCCAAGGTTCGGTATGGTATCTAACGTTCACCCAAGGTTGCTAAGTTGGTGGGAGGATCTTCATTCCAGCGATCAGACCCTTGCCCGCAAGTAGTTAGGGAATGCCCTCACTTTTGGAAATCCATCCTAACAACAAAATCATAGAGGCTGCAACTCTGTTCTGGGACAGTGATCGGTCGGTTTTTCGCTTCGGGAACCTCGAAATGACCCATTTGCTATAAGAAATAGGGGGTCTAGCTGGAATTCCTTGGGAGACACCGGGTCAACTTATGCCTGAAAATCGCAAGGGTAGGGGTTTCCTCAAAATGATGGGATTCAAGAAGAATCCAGATCTGACTTGGCTAAAAGATTCCTATATACCATTTGACTTCCTGTATGAAACGTTTGGCCATAGCAAGTCCTACCGCACCTACACTGACGAATTTGCCCTTACCTCTTTAGGGCAAATACATAGGAGGGTCTTTGTATTCATGTTCTGTTTCTTGGGTATGGTGATCTTTCCCATGAAGAAGGCTAGGATCCACACCAGACTAGCCATGGTAACCAAAACCTTAATGGAAGGGATTGACGGGCAGTCTTTCAGCATAGTGCCCATGGTCATCGCTGAAATCTATCGAGCCTTGGGAAAATTCAACAAGGGGCCCCGCACTTCGAGGGTTGTAATCTGTTACTTCAACTCTGGCTCATAGAACACCTTCAGAAAGGTGACTACCGACAGGAGATTATACGCAGGGATTGGGATGACCATATCGCTTTCCACCACCCCAAGCGAATGAACTTCAGGCCCAACATGTTTGCTCCGGCGGAGGACGCTGGAGGATGGGTAGAGCTGTTTGAAAATCTAAAGTAAGAGCAAGTACAGTGGATGTTCGAGTGGTTCCCAACAAGGGAGTTCATTGTTCGTTCTCGAGATGCACCGTTCCTCATACTCATTGGTCTGAGGGGAACTCATCATTATGTTCCTCTTTGAGCCATGAGGCAAGAAGGGAGGAAACAAATCATACCAAGGGTAGACAAAATGAGTAATTTCAAGGCTGACTTTCAAGACGATGATAGCCCGCACAGGTGTCAAGCTCAACATATATGGCATTGCAAGCTCGTCTTCGGGAGAGAAACTATTGAAGCAGATAGGTATCATGCAGGGTGTGTGCCGTATTATTCGGGTTGGTTAGAAGACGATCACATTGGTTTAGGTCAACCAGGGTTCGTCCGAGGTCATAGGCTTATTGATGAGAAAGTTGCAGCGCAGGTTAAATACAATCAACTGCGCAAGAGGATGCGAGAGTGTGAAAATGAGCACCGGGAGATACAAGAAGCTCACCAAAAATTGATCGACGAGTGGAAGAACATAGTTGTCAACGCCAACAAGCGGTTAGGGTATCTGGAAAGAGGTCTAGTACAGTTGGAAGGAAAGCTCTTGAAGAGTATTGAAGACTGCCAAAAATGCTCAGGGAAGTGCAGACGGACGGTTGCCTCGAGCATATTTTCTGTTAGGACTGCGCGAGTTGATATAGTTGTACGAGGGAGGCAAGAATACCGAATCTGGGGAAGGTCCTTCTGGAACCAAGTAGTTAGGATCTTTTATTTCCTGCTTTCCTAATGTAATAAGGCCACTAGACATTAGTGATATCTTTCCGTTATTTCAAATTACGTTTTAGACTCGTCTTATTTTTATCAATAAAATGAGTCATTTAGTATTATAAGTTCTCTAAATTTAACTGGTCACTAGGCCTACCTCGGGCACAACGAGGCACCCAAATTAGGAAACGATTTATATTTCTGCACAACGTGTTTAAATATCGCAATATTATTTTTGTTTCGGAATCCGCACTAACTTTTCACCTTTTTCTTTTTCTTTTTTTTTATTCCCCTTCCCAAAGATTAGTTCGTGCATTCTGGCACCATCAGCATACTCAACAAGATCCAAGGGCCCTCCACCTCCTCCTCCTTCGAGTCCTACCAGAAACAGGAACAAAGGTAGAATGGGAGATACAAGCGCCAGAAAGGAGATCGAAAAGGAGGAAACTTCTCAGGGTACTCCAATTACCATGGAAATTGCTGCTCATCTTGAGCAGACTTTGCTGAAATTTCAGGAAGAATTAGAACAAGTTCGGAACGTGGAAAGCCTATTAATTACTCTTGCCGCTGCTGATGCCAAAACCCAGAACCCCGTACCTCTACAGCCACCAGTACAAACTGCTAATACCCAAGCCTACAACACATGCAACAACACTCCACTGCTCATTCCCGAACCACAAAACATCATAAATGACCATAACACTCCTATCTTTGTGGACACTACACCCCACTATACCCAGCAAATCTCAAATGCACCCGAATCAGATGACAAGGACTCCCTTATCAGGAATTTGGCCGTCAAACTCAAGAAGTTGACTAGCCGAGTCCAAGGTGTCGATGGTAGCAAAGGTGTTGAAGGGTTGAACTATGAAGATCTTAGTGTTCAGCCAGATGTTGAGCTTCCGGAGGGGGACAAACCTCCCAAGTTCGAGATGTTTGACAGTACAGGTGATCCCAGGGTCCATCTAAGAATGTATTATGACAAGCTGGTAGGAGTTGGAAGTGACGAGAAAATTCGCATGAAGCTGTTCATGAGGAGTCTGAAAGGCGACGCCTTGTCTTGGTACATCAGCCAGGATTCAAAGAAGTGGACAAGTTGGGTTAGCATGGCGTCCGACTTTATGGACCGGTTCAGGTTCAACACTGAGAACGCATCGGATGTGTTCTATATCCAGAATTTGAGGAAGAAGCCCACAGAAAACTTTCGCGAGTATGCAACTCGTTGGAGGTCAGAAGCAGCCAAGGTCAGGCCAGCCCTCGAGGAAGAGCAGATGAACAGGTTCTTTGAGACCATTGAGCACATCTTCCTTACATGCTCCATTAGTCAAACACTTTGTAACGAAATAGGAGGACTTTCTGTTCACGACCCCTCCAAAGGACATTGGCTAACCCAATTAAAAACATATAAGTTTTCCTTAAGTCACAATCTTCTTGATTGGAATAGTCTGCTCCCTTTTGCTCTCTGGGATATATGGACTACTAGGAATTCCAACAATCAGAATAATGTTAAAAATACGATCAATCTCCATCATACCATGCAAAGAGCTATTGAGTACAAATTAATGACTGATCTTAATCCCCTACCAATGGAAAAAATCTGAATCAACAATAAATGACTACCCTCCCCCCCAAAGGATGTTATAAGCCTAATGTGGATGCTAGTCGCAACAACTCCAAAAGCTCCATAGGAGAAGTTCTCCGCAATAGCACTAGTCAGTGGATTGTAAGTTATACCAAGAGCATTAAAGCAATGTGGGCTCTAAATGTAGAACTAAAAGCTATTAAAGAAGGGTTAAAAACGGCCATAGAATGGAACCTTATACCACTCCATATTGAATCAGACTGTGCAGAAGCCATTAAGACTATTCTTTTTGGACAGAATTTTATTGACAAAAATGTTTCCACCTGCAGGTTGTTAATGCACCAAGGGAAGAAGATGATCCTCCAGCACACGTTTAGGGAGTGCAACAAATTACCCCATGAACTATCCAAGATGGAAGGAAGTGCTGAAGCGAAGAAGAAACTTTTTGTAATAGCTACTTTTCTAGTGTCTAACCTTGTAACTTATGATCTGGACAAGGATCGTTATTATATTAATTACTTATCTATGGATGCTTGTAATGTGTTAGCAAGCCTAGGAAATAAAAGTTTCCTAAATGACACTCTATTTGAGAATATTGTAACAAATGCTACTTAGTTTTTTTTAATATATGCTTTCCTGTTTGCTAAAAAAAAACTATTGATTTCGTAACCAACTAACAAAAAATCAGTAGTAATATGACCTTTATACCCCTTCCAAAACATATAAAATATGCATCAAGCATACCCAAATTGAAATTCCAGAGCCGTATCTCCTCCATCACTCCGTCTCTCTTGAGATCGCGTATCGCAAACCAGATTTGAACCAGATTCAAATTCCAAATTCAAAATTACAAAATACATTGTAAGTATTCAAATTCATCTAATTTTTATTAATTGAAGTTGTTTGAAGAACTTCACTAATATGCTAGATTTTCATTCTAAATCTGTTTGACATTCAATTCTAACATTCTAATTCGACAAATATGGTGAAAATTTTAATTTATTTACTAAACAAGCTGAAGTTATTTAGTTTATATCTAAAAAATTCATCAAAACGAGCTGGCAAATAAACATGATATGAGTGATATCATTGTTTATTTGCTAAACAAGCTGAAGTTATTTAGTTCATATTTAAAAAATTCAGCAAAACGAGCTGAAGTTTTCCTCCTACACTGGTTAAATATTAAACATAAATTAAAATTTTATGTTGCATAAAAACTTAAGCATTAGTTGCTGATGTTTTATACGTAATCTTTAAAAACATCAGTAATATCAGCTGAAGTTTTCCTCCTATACTAGGTAAAAAAATAAAACATAACTAAAATTACATATTGCACCAAAAATTTCAGCATAGGTGCTGAAGTTTTTTAGTTAATATTTAAAAACTTCAGCAGGAAGAGCTGAAGTTTTCCTATTACACTGAATAAAAAAATAAAACATAAATTAAGATTATATATTGCACAAAAAACTTCAGCATAGGTGCTGAAGTTTTTCAGTTAATCTATAAAAATATAAGCAAGAAGAGTTGAAGTTTTCCTCCTACACTGGGTAAAAAAATAAAACATAAATTAAATTTCATATTGCACAAAAATGTCAGCACATGTGCTGAAGTTTTTTAGTTAATCTATAAAAACTTCAGCAAATGGAGCTGAAGTTTTCCTCCCGCACTATGTATTTTATTATAATTTTTTGGAAAAACTTCATACCAAAAAATGCTTATGTTTTCAGGAATATGTAAAATATTTTTTCATATAATTTTTTGTATCCTTATTGTTTTTTAGTTCATCTGCTAAAAATGCTTAATATTTTGTCATGCAATATGTAATTTTTAGATAAGTTTTTGTTAATTTATCTGTTATTTTCTAAGTTTAAAATGTACTTTTAGTTCATGCTTGCAAACTTAGCAAAGGGAGCTGAAGTTTTCATCAAGCACTGTGTATTTAATATGCTTTTTTGGAAAAACGTCATACCAAAAAATGGTTAATTTTTGGATTAGTTTTTCTTTTTCTACTGAAGTTATATAGTTTATTTCCTCTGCTATTTTTTCAGTTTGAATAAAATTAATATTAAAAAAATGCACAAAAAAATTAAAACAAAATCTGAATATTTCATTAAACATTGTAAATGATAAATTAAATTACATAAATAACAAAACAACATAAATAACAAAAAAAAAAATTAATCGTCCATATCATCATCATCATCGTCATCACTACCAGATTCACGAGTATCTTCACAACAAGATTATTAAATCTTGCATACATCACTAGCGTATCAAGCTTGTTGTTGATTTCTTCTAGCTCCCTGTCGTACTTGTCTATGAGCTCATCCAGTTTTAGCTCAAAAGCCTCTATAATGTCTTGCTTGATTTCTTCCACTATTTGCCTGATGATAGCATTCATTTTTCTCCTTTTTTGTATTTTATGTCTGCTAAAATATATGTGTTTGAGTGAATAAACTCAAAAGGTATATCGTGCTTATATAGGGGAAGAAACTTCTGCATGGTATATGAAAAGTTAAAGAGGAATTTTAAACGGTTTCCAATAAAAAGAGTGCATGAATGTCATGGGAATGTAATTAGTATACTAACACATACCCCCAACACAATATAATCACTACTTTAATTTTGATTGTTATGTTTACTCCTGTATACTATACAATTAATGCTGAAACATGCTCATATTTGTTGAATTCATTTTCTAAAATTTCAGCCCAATGTGCTAAAGTTATTTAGTTCATTTCTAAAAACTTCAACTCTTGATAAGCTGAAGTTTTTCTCCTTTACTCGATTGTTTTTGTAGTAAAGATTTTTCAAATACCTTCAGCTCAATGTGTTGAAGTTATTTAGCTCATTTCTAAAAACTTCAGCACTTGATAAGCAGAAGTTTTTGTCCTGGGCTCGATAATTTTTGTCGTAAATCTTTTTCAAATAACTTACGCAGAAAATGCTGAAGTTATTTAGTGTATTTAGTGACGAGTTGAAGTTTTTGTCCGACATTTGACACTTTTGTTATGAATTTTAACCAAAACTATAGTCTGCATGATGAGTCTGATTTGCGTTGTTATAAATTTCAATGGGAGATGGACTCCTAATTTCAAATATTTGGATCATCATACAAAACTTGTTCTACTTAATAAGCACATATCATTCAATACTTTCCTGAAAAAAATTAGTGAAGTTGCAAATATTGATTCAACCATATATGTACTAAAAATATGGTTTGATATCAAACTAAATACAAGCAAAGGAATGCTTGTAACTTTAGATGAAGAACTTAGTACCTGTATACATTTGCTTACAACTGATTCAGCCTACAAGAATTGCCATTTCATCATTGAAAAAATACGACCTTCAGAATCCGCAGTATTCAAACAATCTCTTGCATATGCGATAAATTCAAAACCTTTTGATTATTATCAATATGAAGTAAGACAGCCAATAATGGAAGTAGACAACGAGCAACAACCTTGTAATATTACAGCTGCTTCAGAATATATAATGCTGTAATAATTACTCCTTCCTCCAATAAATTCATACCAGTTTGTCGATGACCAAGAAGAAGGACAGCTAATAATGCAAATTGACAGCCAACACACAATCCAAGAAAGTTTTTTGTTATCTTCTGCAATGATAAGCAACAACGAAGATGGAGTAAACATGGAGCTTATATCGATAACATCAAATATAATTGAAGAAATTGCTGAAACTTCTTGTGCTTCTCAGAAATCAAGAAAAAGAGTGAGGAGAAAGCTGAAAGAATCTCCACCATGTAAAATACTGAGACACGATGCGTTTCCTGAGGAAGTAAGAGTTGGATTAATTTTTGAAAACAAACAAAATATGACTAAATTTTTCTGCAGCTTGGAGATAAACCTGAAAGTTGAATTCACTGCAGTTAGATCATGTTCAAAGAGATACGAGCTGAAATTCATCGTGGAAAAATATGGTTGGAATGTACGTGCTACCAGAATAAAAAATTCCACACTATTTAGGGTGATAAAATATCACAACATCCACGAACGCTCAGTTGAAGCAAGAAAATCATATTAGAAGCATGCTACATCAAATTTTATAAGTGAACAAATTATAGAACATGTTAGAGACAAAAAGATAGAGGTTACACCAGTCTTTGTAGAAAAAATGAAAAAGAAATTTGGAATTGACATTAGTTATCACAAGGCATGGCGTGCTATTCAAAAAGATATTGGTTGCATATGGGGAACACCTGAAGAGAACTAACAGTTTCTTCCTTCATACCTACACATGATGGTGTGCAAAAACCCAAGAACGTACACAAGCATAAAATGATATTGGCAGAATAGGTAAGTAAAACAATACTAACCATCAGCCTAAAGTTTCAAATGTTCCTATTAGAAAATTTTCACACCTTATGATTTATTTTTTTTGTGTTTCACTGTACAAATTTGCTTACATGTTCTTTGCTGATGCGACAACAGTAGCTAGTTGGTCCTACTATAGACCTGTTATTACAGTAGATGGAATGTTTTTAAAGTCCAAATATCATGGTGTTCTATTTGTTGATCTATCAAGTGATGCAAACAATCAAATATTTGCTCTATGTTTTGGTGTAGCAGCAACAGAAAATAATGAAGCATACATTTGGGTTTTCGGGGAAATGATAAAAGCAATTCAAGTCCGTCATGAACTGGTTTTCCTGTCAGATAGAAACCAATCAATTGCAAATAGGATTAGAAAAAGTTTTTCCTCAAGCTCACCATGGTATCTGCCTCTATCACTTTGAGAAAAAAATGAAAGCAAAGACATGCAAAAGCCACAGTGATAAATCTTTTTCAAAGTGCTACAAGGTTAATGAGTTAATCAGTTAATGTCCCAACTCAAAAGTATTTACAAGAAAATATACAATTACATAACGGAAGAGCCTCTAGAGATATGTGCTCGATCATAGTTCCCGCGACGACGTTATGATATGCTAACAATAAACATGGTAGAATCAATGAATTCCATTTTACTAAAAGGGAGAGAAATGTCTATTTTAAAAATGTTAGATTTCATCTAAGAAAAGTTGGGAGAGTGGTTTTACGAACGAAGAAAAAAGGCAAATGAAACTTTTCACAGAGTATCAATATGGGCAGAAGAAGAGATGACTAAGAAGATGGACTTGGCTTGCAAAATGTTTGTGAGTATATTTATTAACTTCAGCTTTTTACATCTCTTGCAATGATTTACTGCTTACGTTTAAAAAATTTCATACTTTTTCTCTTTGAAGCAACAATACACTAATATAGTTTGTCTTAATTTTTTATTCCTTGTTAGGTGTTCAACCTTGATTCAATGTTATTAAGAATAAATAGTTAAGGAATCAAAGTCATTGTTGGCTTAAATAAGAGAAGTTGTGACTTCCTAGAATTCCAACTTGATGAATTGCCCCGTCCACATGCAATTGTTGCTATTAATAAGAGATATTTGTAGAAATCTGATTACTGCTCAAATTGGTATTCGGAAGGAAACGTGGTTGAAAACATATGACGGACATGTGAATATCGTGGGAGATCAAAAATCTTGGGACACATCACAAAATGTACAATATGAGATCACAAAACCTCCTAATGTAGAGATATTACAAGGAAGAAGACAAATGTAGAGGCATATGCCTATGACTGAATCAGTACCATTCAAATCTACCAAATGCAGTTGATGTAAACAAGTTGGGCATAACATAACAACTTGCTTGTCTTCTCCAACACCTCATCCACATTCCAAGAAACACACTGAAAAATACTCCAACCTTCAATAATCCTTGGTCTGAATTTAGGTTTTCATTATTGTAAGACATATTTGAAATATGATTTTTTTCATAGGAATAAAAAATCTCTTGGACGATTTTATATACTGCTAATGTACGTATCACTCATTTTTGTTGCATAGGCTTATAGGTTTGGTTGCATTTTAGAAAAATGCACAATGACTTCTTGTGATGACCCGACCAGTCGTCTCTTGGGTCACCATCCCGTTTCCCCCGTTTTTTGCTTCTTTATGCTTTATTATCAGTGTTTTGTATGAACGAGTTGGTTTGGATTGGTTTTAGAAGGAAAATGAGACACTTAGTCTCTTTAAGGAAGGCTTAGTTTGAAAAAGTCAACGGGATGTTGACTTATGTTTTAGAGGGCTCGGATATGAATTTTGATGATTCAGTTAGCTTCAGGGGATGATTCGTGACATAGGAGTGTGATCGAAAGTGATTTTAGAGGTTCGATGTAGAATTAGGCTCGAATTGGCAAAGTTAGTATTTTAGCGATTTTCGGTTGATAAGTGAGATTGTGATTCGAGGGTCGGAATGGGATTCCAAGAGTTGCTGAAGCTTCGTTATGTGATTTTGGATGAGTAAAATTTCAAGTCATTCGGATGTGATTTGGTTGGGTTTTTGATCAAATGCGTGTTTCGGAAGTTTTTGAAGAACATATGCTTCAATTCGATGTAATTTGATGGTTTTCGTGTTGTTTGAGGTGTTTTAATGATTGGATCAAGTTTGGATGATGTTATGGCATGTGTTGGTGCTTTTGGATGAGGTCCCGGGGGCCTCGAGGTGTTTTCGGGTGGTTAACAAGAAGTTTTGAACTTGTGAAAAGGGAAAAGTGTTGCTGCTCTGGTTAACAAGGTGTTTAACTACAGAAGCGGAAAGGTCTAGGCAGATGTATTTAATTCATATTCGCAAATTTTTGAAGGGTTCCTCATTTTTAACTCAGACTTGGAGAATTGAGGGCGATTTTGAAAAAGGATTTCAAGGGGTTTCGATAAGGTATGGATTTTTGGACTTAAAACACACTTTTATAGTGTAAATACATGGATTAGGGCTGAAAACACGAGAAATTAATGGGCAAAAATGGTGGTATAGGGCTTGAAACTTAAGAGAGCAAAAATTGGGATTTGTGGGATCATTTGGACTCTGATTTTGGTATTCTTTATATGTATAGAATCATGGCGAGATAAGGATCCCGTTGATATGAAATTTTTTGAATTTTGAGAAGTGGGCCTGGGGCTCGGGTTTTGCCGATTTTGAGATTTTTTTAACATATTTTTCGATTGTTTTCGATTGGGTATTGTTCCAGTGGCATATTGTGATGTATTCATTCTAATTTTGGATAGATTCGACGCGCGTAGAGGGTGATTTACTAGGAAAAGGCGTCGCGAGCTAGAGATTTCACCGGTTCGAGGTGGGTAATGATTGTAAATGATACCCTGAGAGTTTAAAACCCCGGATTTGCATATTGTAGTGTTGTATTGAGGTGACTTGCACTCCGGATAGCGAGCGTGTGGTAGAGCACTGTTGGGGATTGTGACTTGGTCCGTCTCGATTGATGATTTTACCGAGTATTTGACTTAAACTTATTTAATATTATCATATTTAGGCTGATTGCCATATTTGGGCTTCGTGCCAATTATTTGAACCCTTCGGGGATTTTATCATTTTTTCCTCACTCTTTTGACGTATTATTTGAACTCAATCATGTTGATACCTACTGTTTTAGAAACTCAGCCAAATTTTACTCAGATTTAAACTTAAATGATATTTCCAAATGATATTTTGGGATGAGAACTACTGTTTTACAAATGCACGAGGGGCTTGTGATGATTTTGGACTAAGTGAGGCTGAGGACCATATGTGAGGATATGTTGAGTGATTTGAGGCCGAGGGCCTGATATACTTTATATGCCATGAGGTGGCTTGAGTGATGTGAGACCGTGTGCCGAGTGATGTGAGGCCGAGTGCCGAGTGATGATAAGGCCGAGTGCCGAGTGATGATGCTATGAGGTGGTTTGATATTGCGCTTGGGCCGTAAGGGGCCCCTCTCGGAGTATGCAAACACCCAGTGAGCGTCGTCAACGATATATGGATCGGGCTGCACGCCGCAGTGAGATGTGGATCGGGATGCACGGCATAATAGTTACTATATGATACTATTCTACGAGTGATCTGAGCGAGAGAGCCCGAGGGGATGAGAGTTTATGAGAGTGTTATGTAAGTGAGCCCGAGGGGCTGGTACTGTTTTGAGATATTGCCCGAGGGGCAAACTTTTATGTGCTTATCTTGCATATTTACTTGCCTTTTTACCTGTTATACTGTGGTATTTGTGCCCGAGGGGCATATATTCTATGCTTATCTGCACTAACTATTTTGAAATCATTTCATAACTTTTGAAAATATCATTTTCAAAAGAGATTTAAACTAAGCCAAGATATTTCCAAAGATTTCACAGCTTCACTATTTTCTCAAAGGATTTTACCCAGCTTCTATACAGCATGACGGTTTGCTTTACGTGATTTCTTACTGCTCAGTTGTTATTTACCTTTATTACTCACTGAGTTAGAGTAGTCACTTTACTCCCTGCACCTTGTGTGCAGATGCATGTATTTATACATCCGGTAGCGGGTTTTGGCTGACCGGAGGTACTGTTGTCTGATTTAATGAGGTGGCTGCCAGCATTCGCAGCATCATACTTCATCATTTGTTTATCATTCCTATTTTGTTTATTTCAGGCCTTATAGTTGTATTTATACTCTAATAGATGCATGTGACTTATGACACCACAGTTTGAACTATGTCGGGATGGTTCTACTATTATTATCTATGTTTTCGCAAATTACTATTATTAAATCATGCTTCATAATTGCTTAATGGTAATTAACTGCTTAAAAGAGGTGTTTTGTATTGGTCTAGCTGGCTTTGTCTTCACGAGAGGCGCCATCACGATCGGGGTTCAGGAATTGGGCCATGATAAGTTGGTATCCGAGCCTAGGTTACTAGGTCTCACGAGTCATGAGCAGATTTAGTAGAGTCTCAAGGATCGGTACAGAGACATCTGTATTTATCCTCGAGAGGCTGCAAAACCTTTAGGAAAACTTCACATTCTTGAATTCTTATCGTGCGTCCTTGATTCATCTTGAAAAGAAACTCTTGAAATTCCTTCCACGTATTTGTATGCGGGCATGAGCGCTCAGTATCAGATGTGCCTTGATGGCTTGTGATTCCCCCATCAACGGGCGAGATGTGATCTCTATGAGTTTGATGTTGGGCTAGTCTGGAGGACTTGAGGCTGGATCTTTGCGAGCACCAAGGTGATGATTGTGTGAACAAGTGTTTTGAACTTATATGTTCGGTATTGTACCTATTAGAGGGAATGGCAGTTGGATAGCTATTTGATGTGTATGTTAGTACTTCGAGATGTATCTATATGACTTGGTAGTGATGAGGAAGTGTGACGACCCAAAGGGTCATCACCTGTTTACTCATCCGTTTTGTGCTTTCGAGGCCTTGAAAACCTCGCTTTTACTTGCCTCGAATTTGCGTGCGTAGTCCGGGCGCGTAGCCGGAAAGAAATATGTGAAATCCAGGAAAAATTTGAAGAATTTTGATATTAATATGATTAAAGTTGACTTTGGTCAACATTTTTTGTAAATGGACCCGGACCCATGATTTAACGGTCCCGAAAGGTTCGTAAAAAAATATGGGACTCGGGCATGTGCCCGGAGTCGAAATCCGAGGTCTAGAACCCGAGCAAAAGGATTTTTCTGTTAAATTGTTTTTCTGAAATTGTTAAGGAAAATGGAAATGAAAATTGACTAACAGACTAGGGTATCGGGCTCGTATTTTGGTTCCGATGCCCGGTACAAGTCTTATATATTGTTTAAGCGCTAGCGGTGAAGTTTAGTTAAATTTGGACGTCATTTGACGTGTTTCGAGCTAGAAATCATAAACTTGATGTTTCATGGAAATTGGAAAGAAATCATGGGTATTAAGACCCAAATTGATGAATTATGATGTTGTTTGGGCGATTTGATCGCACGGATGAGTCCGTAGTATGTTTTATATGCATGTTCGATTTGGAGCCCCAAGGGCTCGGGTGAGTTTTGAGTTGATCCCGGGAGGTCTTAGGCTTAGAAATATTCAGAAATTGTAGGTTCAGGAGTGGCAGGCCCTGTCACACCACTTTTACGGAGCTTACACCCTAGCAAAAGGGATATAAACAAAAAAGAGTTTTTCCAATTAAAGGACGGTCGGAACGGGATTAGTCATTTAAAAGTTTCAAAGTCGCCACTTGAGAATATAATGGTGTCTCAAGTCACCGAATTAATCCCGAACCGAGGAAAGTTTGACTCTGTTACAGTCTGCGAACTAGAAATCCTAGGTAAGGAATTCTGTTAA
>MU785381.1:763-121693 GCA_026770625.1 Nicotiana glauca
ATTTGGTCTACAAGAGGTAATCCTACACCTTAGACTTACATATACGAAGTTATTATAGAATTATGAGTATGAATCATGTATTACAACCTATGGTATGGTGATCGGAAGCCATAAATTCCCAATTTAAATACATGACCATGGTAGGGATTTAATGTTGATTATTCAATGGAATTTTGTTGGTTGAGTGTGAATGGTTAATCACACATGTGATGTTAGGAGTATAAATTATGGAAGAAAAATAGTGGGATAAATTGTTGGTTTATAGTGATAATTGGATGAACCAATACTATAGATATAAGCTGGAAAGATTTATACCTACAAGGTGTTTGATAATATGCCTAAATGACATAAGTTATGGAATTTGTTACTAATATTGGTCCTACTGAATGTTGTATTATAGATTGAAGTTGTTTAAGTGTATTGGAACATTGTAGTATCACTAACGGGGGAAAATCCCAGAGTTGAGCCATTTGGAGTCGAATACTCGTGGCAAGGGCGTGATTTCAGGTTGACTTACACTTCTTCGAGGTAAGTGGCTTGTCTAACCTTGTGTGGGGGACCTCTCCCCTTAGAATATCTTATGTGTTGATTTAAACGTCTTGTACGCGAGGTGACGTGCGTGTACTTATGCAAATTGTTAAAAATCCGCTTTACTTGAATTGCTCAAACTGTGTTATCTCTGTTATTTGACTGTATTAAATGCAAGATTTATCCTATGTTAGTTAGAGGAGTATGACGAGATAGAATTAACTGTCTAAATGCTTAATTGCCTTAATTGAAATTACGTGGGACATGTTGGATAGAACTTAACTGTTAATTGTAGTTGCATATTCCATTCTCTGAGTATTTTCCTTATTTTTGATTGTATTTTTTGTATTGTGGACTGCGAGTTCAATTCCTGGAGATCCTTGTTATTGAGTTGAGCGGACTGCGGGTTTAATTCCCGGAGATCCTTGTTATTGAGATGAGCAGACTGCGGGTTCAATTCCCGGAGATCCTTGTTACTGAGTTGAGTGGACTGCGGTTGCAATTCCCGGAGATCCTTGTTATTGAGATGAGAGGATTGCGGGTTCAATTCTCGGAGATCCTTGTTATTGAGATGAGCGGACTGCAGGTTCAATTCCCGGAGATCCTTGTTATTGAGATGAGCGGACTGCGGGTTCAATTCTCGGAGATCCTTGTTACTGAGTTGAGTGGACTGCGGGTTCAATTCCCGGAGAACCTTGTTATTGAGATGAGCGGACTGCGGGTTCAATTCCCGGAGATCCTTGTTACTGAGATGAGCGAACTGCGGGTTCAATTCCCGGAGATCCTTGTTACTGAGATGAGTGGACTGCGGGTTCAATTCCCGGGAGATCCACGGGCAGCTGAGGGACACTTTGTTATGTTGTTTTCCTTGTTAATATTAATTGTTAGTGACTTGTAGTTTCTATTCTATTTTCTTTTGCTATCATTTTAGATTATTTACTGTTTTACACTGTTCGATACTGTTATTTTATTATTCTCGGTAGGGTCCTGACCTTCCTCGTCACTGCTTCATCGAGGTTAGGCTTGGCACTTACTGAGTATCGCCGTGGTGTACTCATGCTACTCTTCTGCACACTTTTGTTGTGCAGATCCAGGTACATCTGATCAAGCACATCTCCTTCTACTCTTCCTTATAGATAGTAGCTCATTTCATTTTATTCGGTTGTATAGATATTTCTGGATGATATAGCCATAGTTTAAATTCTTTAGCCTGTATTTGTCCGTGAGTTTTCGGGTCTTGGAGTTTGTATTTCAGTATTTGAGTTTAGGTGTATGTGCCAGGCGGCACTCAATACATTTTCCTATGTTATTCAGCATTTGTTTTGTTGTTTCGTAAAGGTTGATAAATTCAGCAACTGTGTTAGGCTTACCTAGTCGCGAAGACTGGGTGCCGTCATGACAGGTTCACGATTGGTGAACTAGGGTCGTGACAATAGCCACCATTTTGCTGCAATAGAGACCGGTCCAGCATAATATACTGGAGTTCGGAGCACTTGTATATGAACTCTAGTATATTATGCTGGACCGATATACTTTGCTGGCTCTAGTATAATATACTGGAGACTGGAGCACTGGTGCTCCAAACTTCAGTATATTATACTGGAACATTATACTTGCTGGAACTCCAGTATATTATGTTGGAGTTCTAGTGTATTTATGCTGGAATTACATCATATTATGCTGGAGTTCCAGCATACTATCCTGGAACTCCAGTATAATATGCTAGAGTTCCAGCATACTATCCTGGAACTCCAGTATAATATGCTGGAGTTCAAGTATACTTATGCTGGAACTCCAACATAATATACTGGAGTATTTTCCTGATTTTAAACAGTGTTTTCGCTCATATTTATGTTTACATAAAAAGTGACTAAATTTTGATTACTTTTGAAATTGGGCTATTTTTCAACGACCAGTTATAAATCTGGCTATTTTTAAAAATCTCCTGAAAATAACTTACACTATTACCATCTTAAAACACCATCAAATCTTTTATAAATTTAGGGGAAAGACTACACAAGAAAACAGAAAGAAAAGGAATAAATCAGGTGCAAAGAGTAAAACTTGACGAAAGATCAACAGAAAATCACCAAATTCTTATCACAAATTGTCTTTTACTTTGTCCACAGATTTCAATATACTACGTTGTTGGTGATGACAGGGAAGGACTCAAAATAGTCTAACACTAAATATACCACGAACAACCTTTTAAAGTTTTATTTGTGTATGTGGACATAGAGAATAGAAAATGGTGAAAGGAAAAGAGGGTTTGACACAGTGATTTACTGATTTATAGGCATATGACAAATAATTATTATAGATTGTAAGTTGTAATTGATGTAGAGTTGAAGATGCAATATCATTACTTTATTTATATGAGCCTTTATTATGGAGTATATTATAGTTATTGTGATTATAACCAATATATTTTTTTTACTGATGTATAGTTTTCTCCAATAAACATATGTAAAATTTTGATAAGAAGCCACAACTAATTTGATTTAATTTTGGCAACATCAAATCTTATGTGAATTTAATTTTTTTGTCTTGTTATTTCTTCCTTTTTACCATTGAAGCCCTTTGAATTTATAAGAGATTATGATAATGGTACTTTAAGGAAAAAACTGATTTTGGGGATTTGCATAAAATTAGGAGAAGATATTAAAGGGAAAATATAGGCAAAAAAGGTGACTAATATGTACGGTAACGGGAGGAAAAAGAAAATGAAACAAACAAAATGGAAAATAAAAAAGAAGACTTGCAAGAAAAGAACGTTGATATTGTCCAATCTTTGAAAGCAAAACAGAAAATGAAACAACAATTGCAATCCAACAAAATGGGAAATGAGATTATTAATTTAATGGCATAAGATATTAAATATAATTGTCTGAGTTAAATCTTTATTGTAACTTACTATAACGTTTCATCCTGCATTGGTGGTTTTGTTCCAAAAACAATATATAACAATGATGTTTTGCACCTGTAAGAAAACAGAAGATTACCATTATACCTAATGGAGAGAACAAAAAAAAATTAGATATCATTGATATTTTAAAAAAACAAGCACGTTAATTTAATAATAATAAATTAACAATGGAACTGAAAACGGGAAGCCATGAATCCACTAACAGATACAAAGTGAAGGCAAATGATGAGTCTATATACATAGTGGTGTACAGGTGTCACGACCCAAAAACCAACCCGATCGTGATGGAACCTCTCGTAATACTATGCCAGCCAACTTGCTAACAAACATTTCCATAATTCATTTAAAACTTAAGTAAAACCAGGTTTTTAGCATAAATCCGATAAGAGATATAAAGTGAAAGCCAAAACAAAGCGGAACAAAATACAAGCCCGATCTCGGGTGTCACTAGTCATGAGCAAACTACTACAGCTGTCAGCTGTACGAAATAACAAGACCAACATAGTCTGAGAATATCCAACAATATATTAAAGGAAGATAAGGAAGGAGAAGGCGGAACTACGGTCGCCAAGTAGCTACCTCGCAATCTCCAAGGGAAAGTCCACAACGATATGATCAGTAACCGCCACCGTGGCCCCAGATACCTGGATCTGTACACAAGGTGCAGGGGGTAATGTGAGTACACCAACTCAGTAAGTAACAAGTCCAAACTATGGACTGACAGGTAGTGATGAACAAAACCTCAACAGGTAATAACATATTAATTGTACAGAAAGGTAGGCATGCTTGCACTTCAAGTAAGACTCAACAGTAAATAGATGCAATCTGAACTGTATGGAGTACAAACTCAGGAAAATCTCTATGTACCAATGCACAACTAGCATGACCAGTATTCCATGTACTTTCACTCATAAATGATGAACCACTCGGTGCTGTATATGGCCACTCGGCCAGGAAAGATCCATCCCGGAATATACATCACTGACCTTAGTCATCTAGTACAAAGGAAACAGGCCAATACAGCCTCATGGAAAAGATCCATCTCCAGGTATAATACTTCGGACAAGATCCATGTCAAGGGAAGATCCATCCCTCAATATCATCAACTGCACTCACTAGAGGTGTAAAGACTCGAGAGGGGATTCTTTTAGCCCAAGCGCTATATCAAGCCAATGAAGGCATGATCAATATGTCGCTACGGCATGCAGCCCGATCCCATACTGTCACTTAATATCAGGCTCTCGTCCTTACTCACTCACTACTCTCTAGTCTCACACAAACGGGCTCAAGTGTCATGATACTAGCCAGAACTATGAAACGTTACGTCAAATAGCAATAATCGAGACTGAGGCATGATATAATATGCATGAAATGAGTATAGAATATCAATAAAGCTAATGATATGACAGCAAGAAATGACCTCTCAGGTCTCAACAGTATTGGCGTGAAGCCCTAACATGATATATAGCATGATTTACAGCTCATTCACTTAATCACATTAGTATAAGGCATGTATCAGCATAAAGAGTCACTAAGCGGTGCCATGGAATGATCCGGACTGCATTTCTCATGGTGCACGCCCAGACGCCCGTCACTTGGCATTTGCGTCACCTCAATAGTTATCATAGAACACATAGTTCGGGGTTTCGAACCCTCAGAACCAAGTTTGGAAATGTTACTTACCTCAAGCCAAGCCAAACTCTATCCGGCGATGCCCTTGCCTCTTGATTTGGCCTTCAAATGCCCCGAATCTAACCAAGATCAGTATATAACTATCAATATATGCTAAAGGAATGAAACTCATACGAAAATAATCAAATTACATAAAAAATTCCGAAATTGGTCAAACCTGACCCCCGAGCCCACGTCTCAAATTTTGATAAAATTCACAAAACTCGAATGCTTACACTCTCACGAGTTCATACATACCAATTACACCAAAATCCGATCACAAACGACCCCTCAAATCCCTAAATCAAAGTCTCCAATTTTAAGCCCTAATCTTCCAACTTTCTTTGCTAATTCTCCACTAATACCATAATTAAACAATGGTAAAATGGTCATAAACACAAGTAATAAAGATTAGGTAGCTTACCCAACTGAAAACCTTTGATTCTCTTAAAAAATCACCGCCCTAGCTCTCTTCCCGTCTTCAAAAATGGAGAAACTTAGCAAAATTCGCGAAGAGGACCTTTTTATACCTTCTGCCCATCAATACCGCACCTCCGGCCATTTTACCCGCACCTGTGGACCCACACCTGCGATCCTAGGTGCGCACCTGTGGAAACCACTAATCCGCCCAAAATCTCACCTGCGCTCACATAGCCGCACCTTCGGTCACGCAGGTGCATTTCTTCTCCCGCACCTGTGACTTTTGCCTTCTTCTCTTGTGGCCACATCTGTGGCTGATTAACTCTTCTGCGGTCATCGCACCTACGGTCCCCTAACCGTAGGTGCGGTTATAATAGAACCTTAGCAACTTCAGCTGCAAACTCCAATCCCCAAACTTCTCGATAATCATCCAAAATTATCTTGAGGACCCTGGGACCTCAACCAAAAGTACGAACAAGTCATTGTTTACCTGGAAAATGGTAATCACAATTAGATTTGATTTTGTGGTTCTAAAAATACGTGATCTATTCTTATGTTGGTTGTTTAGGCAATAGACGCTAAGTAAGAGCTTAGAAAATATGATAAGAGCTTGTATATAGTGTAGACCAAATCGAAGGGCTAAAAATCTGGGCCTCGTTCTGGCGTATTCGGACCTCGAAGTCGAGCCGGACACTCGGCTAAGGGAAGTCGAGGGGGTATTAATAGCTATGGGGGCTGTGATTGCGGCTCTTTATGGTTAATAATGAGCAATAAATGATGAACAATACGTAGAGCGCAATAAAAGTAAGTAATAAATGAAGCAATAAGAGCAAGATAGTATGTTAAGTTAGAGAGCAGAGAGAATGTTCTTGTATTGAATATTGAGTATCCAAGAGCACTACAAGATGACAACGATCCCTTTTATATATGAGGGGAATCCTAGTACGGTACAAGTGCATTTAATACAAAGATATGGGGCTGGTACAACCATTTTAATACTAGGATACGGGTTTGAACCATCCTACTAGACGTTGTCAGCTATAGCCATGCGCCTTGGGAACTTCCTACTTTTTTCCCATAAATGTCGACTTGTATTGTCTCGAGGTCGGACGTCGATAGCCCATTTTGTGTAAATCTCAATAGTAGCCTCGAGCCTTTGACTGATGTGCTTACGAAGTGTCGTAATGGTCGAAAATTGGACCCTCTGATTTTATCGCATACAGATAGTCCCCGCATTTCTTAGATGAAAATGATAAGAAAAGGCTTTGATACCAATCTCCTCGAGCCTCATGTGATGATGTCACATATATGACATCAACTTTTGCGATAATTGAGACGTCCCATCGATGCATCTTTCCCAGGAGCACTTATTACATTGTCAGTTTAATTTTTTCAGAATAATAATGCCGCTGCCGAGGATGTACCCCCGAGAATAGATTAGAATCTTTACTTTTATTGTATATATATTTTTGTGCTTCTTTGTTTCGATGTAAGGACCCTTTGTGGGTATTAGTAATCATGTGTTTATGAATACAAAGATGCTTCTTCCATTTGTCTCTGATTTATGCTATATTTCCCTTTATCTGCATTTGTGAAGAATCTGAATGCATGACTCTACCAATTGGTGCGAGTACCAAGCCCGGGTGTAAGTATTTCTCTGGCTCTTGATTGATTAACACGATTCCCTATGGAACCCTTTGCCGTTCCTTGTACCGATCCTGAATTAGATTGATAAACTCGCTTCGTCGGGACCCCCGACTTTGTATTGAATGAGAGTACGGCTTCGAACTTTCAGAACGAAACTTATCCTTTTAGATCCCATAATAGTCCTTGAGGTGGGATTTGATCGGATGCCTGGGGGACTTGTTTTGAACTCAAAGTGAAGATAGTCTTTAGGCTTTTGAGAGCAGTCCCTGAGTAAGGGATCGCTTGAGCTTCGGTGACTTGGAAACTTATTTTGAACTCCGAGTGAAGATAGCCCTAAGGCTTTATTGGCAAATTTTGAGTGAAGGTTGACTCTGGCTCAGGTAGCTCGGGGGCTGGAGAATTGGGTAAATAGCCCGTGCTTGTTATATCAGATATTCTCGGGGTAGGGTACCACATTGAGGTAAAGCCCATATGAGTAGGTTTTTACAACTTGTCTTCTTTTTGACAGAGGTCCTCGGGATCGGGTACCATCTCGAGGTTTGTAATGATATTAGTGACTTCTTGGAGCATATATTTTTCTTGGTGGAGATCCTCGAGATCGGATACCATCTCGAGGCTCGTAACGATATTGATGGCTCCTTACAGCATATCTTTTTCTTAGTGGAGGTCCTCGAGATCGGGTCCCATCTCAAGGCTCGTAATGATATTAATGGATCCTTAGAGCATATCTTCTTCTTGGTAGAGATCTTCGAGATCGGGTACCATCTCGAGGCTCGTAATAATATTGATGGATCCTTAGAGCATATCTTTTTCTTGGTGGAGATCCTAGAGATCGGGTACCATCTCGAGGCTCGTAATAATATTAATAGCTCCTTAGAGTATACATTCTTCTTTTTGATAGAGGTCCTTGAGATCGGGAACCATCTTGAGGCTTGTTGATGCGGGGGTATTTTGGTCCCCGAAGTATCGTATAGAAGCGTTAATTGCATGACATGGTTATGAAGCGACCAAGGCAATCTTGCTGGTACATCTTCCCAAAGCGAAAAATAGCTCAGTCAGCACTTCTACTTGGCCTTTGAGGCAGGCAGATAGTCGCCGCTTTCTGCACATATAGGGCTGTATTCCTTTTTTTGGGGATTCCGCTACTCTGAATTGTTATCCTCCTCTTCAGAGTTTTTCTTTTCTGCGTTAGGCCCTCCACCATTTCAGCTTTGAAGCTCTTTCTCGAATTCCCGTTCCAATCCCAAGTTTTACCACAGTTATGGCTGCCATACCAGGGTCCACTTGGCAAGAAGGGGGGAGTTCTTCCCTTGAAGTCCTTTCGAACCAAAATGCTCGGGGTAATTTGGAGTATGCATCGAAGTTTATTTCTTTAATAGGAGAGGGGCACCTTGAGTCAGAGAGGAAAGATTGCGGATGGGGGGAAAGGTAGTACTGTGGACACCTTCCCAGAAGAGAGCATCATGGATCATACCGAGGGGTTTATGAACGTGTACACGTAACCCTTTATGCTGGGCCCCCCCTATAGAGTTGTGCTCGACTTCTGTTGAAAGTATCAGGTTACCTTTGTGCAGGTTTATCCGTCATTTTGGAGGATAGTGTTGATGCTTAGCTTCTTTGCGGAAGAAGCAGGGCTTGAATTCATTCTCCGTCATCTCATCAGGCTGTATCACCTTTTTTACCATCGGGGTTTGTTGACCCTATAGTGTCGATTCACCACGCCTTTCATTGTTGATGATGAAGAAGACGAGGATTGGGGATGGATGAGTCGATTCGTTTGAGTACGAACTGTCGATATTATCCTTGTTGAGTGATAATGCCAAACTATGCCTTATTAAAAGACATGCGGACGTTGCAAATATAATCTGAGCATTTATGACCATAGTCGAACCATAGGGAATTAACCTATCAATTACTTTTGTTGGACTTACTAAATTCTATAGAATCAACTTCCCCAAACTTTGTAATTAACAGTTGATGGTATTTCTAACAACTAAAACTGAAAATAAATAAACAGCTGAAAATTAACTATGCTTGATTCATAAACAATTGGAATAAGGTCTAAGGTAATGGTTTCCCCCTTTGTTGATTTCCTTGGTTGTATGTTTCTTATAGCTTTGATTTAATTGCCTCTATCAATCATGAACTCTCCAGCTATCATAAATCTCTCTCAAGCAATTATGATAATTTACTAGATGCACTCTCTCAAGCTATGCTAGCTAGATTCGCATTATAGTTCACTTAGATCGCACCCGAGGTATCATTATCTCTAATCCAACCTCTAAACCCTCGTTTATGAATCTCGCCTATACTACGGGAGTGATGTTGTTCAAATAACTACTTAAATATGCAATCTCTCTCAAGCAGATACATAATACATAGGAACGGCTAATTGCGGATCCTTTTAATTAACCAAAATCATAACGTAGTTGAACAAATAGAGATTAACAACCAATTCAAAACTATATTAATATAACAACCAATTTATCCTCAACGGGTTTCACCAAAACCTTAGATTAAAAGATTTAGCTACTCATAACAATGATGAAAACTACAAAAGAATTCATAGTCATTGATGGAAGAACAAATTAGAGAGATAAGAAATTATTTTCCAAGTTGCCTCCTTGCCTCTCTTGCCTTGTTCTCAAAACTCGAACCCCTTTTTCTATTGGACACGTTAAACCTTTTATAGTTTGTGTGGTTTTTGCTTGGACTTCCGAATTTTCCCTTTCAAAACACTGTTCCCGCATCTGGACTAGCGTGGGCGTGCTAAGGCCGCGCTACTGCCCGCGCTAGTGGGTTTTGTTCTGTTTCTGACGCCTAGACTAGCGCGGGCACGCTAAGGCCATACTAGTGCCTGCGCTAGTGGGGTTTCCCACTGCCACATGAGCTTTATTCTTGCTTTCGTCCATTAATTTCAATTTTTGCTTGGATCACCATCATAAGTCCTCATTTGAGTATTGCACTCATGTTAAACACAAAAGTTACCATTAGAACCAATTTTTGCATTATTTCCACACTTCCACACTTAAAACAATAAAGCATCCTTAAGATAGAGCCTGAACGTAGGCCAAACTATGCAATTTAGCCTATTATCAATACCCCACACTTAAACCATTGCTAGTCCTCGAGCAATCCACTACATCCTACAAGGTTTCTTTCCTGAGCTTTTCCCTTAACGACTCACACCATGAACATTTTACAAATTTTGCACCTAGTAGTGAGTAAACTTTACCTCAAAAATCAAATCTTTCGTACCATGCAACATTTGCACTTACTCAAACTACTCTATGCAAGAGTCAAGACTTACCTTTCCGTTGTGAATCACATGCCCTCATAGCACACAAGAGAGTAGTTCCACGTACAATGATCTTTAGGACAATTAGGAAATAAGATAGGTAAAATTTGCTCGCTCTCAAAAGGAACATTCACATGCCACAAAGATGTACCATAGGCTTGCCCATAGTATAGTACTCTACTAATCGAGCCCCACTCAGTCTAAGATCTATAGGACTTTATTTGGTTGTAATGTAGCCTAAGGGACGGGTAGGATATATTTAGATATAGTGACTAACCTCCTTAAACACTTTTGATACAATTATCTTAGACTTCAAGATCATCATTGTGTCAGCCAAACACTCTACCACATTTATTTAAACATCCCCATCCATTAGGTTCAATTTGTACAAGCTACCACTTCAATCATATACAATTTAATTTTTTTCGTGGTGCTTCTCTTTTTATGCTTCAACATTCTGCACCTTTTCTCTATTTTAATGGTTCCACTTCAAAAACCAAACCACCACCCACACTTTTGCTTTTGCATATTTTCAATACCATTCTAGTGCTTAGTGAGAGGAAAAAGGGTTCAAACAGCAGGCTATTCAAACAATTGGGTAAGGTTCACGATGTGGTTTCCAAAGAATCAGGCTTATAGGTTCAACGGGGTTAATTAAGATGTAATGCATTCAGGTGGGTTTACTTTATATGTATGGCTCACCAATGAAATGCCTATATCACTTCTAAAACTGAATGAAGCTACTATTTTATTTCGCAAACACACAGGGCAAGTTCTAGGCATCAAATGTAAAGCATGGAATACAGTAACACTCACACACACATGGCACATGACTCACTCCAGATTAGTTTATCAGGACATTATCTTTTGAGTGCTCAAGTTAGGTACAAACATACAATTTTTAAGGCACTTAAACAATATTCAACCCTTGAAGCTAAACGTTACACTCTAGTATCTATCGTGTTCAGGTGTATGAACACTAAGGGTTTTTTTTCTTTGATTTTAACTCTTAGCCCATAAATCCTAACCTAAAACAAAAACAAAAACTACCTATACCCGGTTCAAGCTAAACCCTTGGAAAAGAACTGCGGCCCAAAGAAAAATCAAGGGGGGAGTTGCTACACTACCTAAAAATAAAATAAAAAATCTTTTGGTATTTTTTCTAGACTAACTTCCCTCAAGAAAATTTTCTAAAGGATCCGTCATCAGGAAGAGTCTCTATATTCCTTTTTTTTTCTCGACGTAGTCCCTCAAGAACCCCGCCGAAAGAGATCCGTCGACGGGACAAGTCACTTATTATTTTCACTTACCTAATGACTATTATTCTAACACCAACACAATCAAAGCAAGACAAAACAACCAAAGCAAACAGTTAATTGTTACATTACAAACATACATTGAAGTATCCGTATCCCCCACCCCACACTTCAAATGAGGACATGTCCTCATGGCCAAGTAAATCAAAATAAGGAAAAGGGAACTTCCCTAACAGCTCAATCCTGGTCGGAGATAGAGTCGACGTCTACATTACACGCCTGACCCAATGCACGAAGCCAACCCATGATATATTTTTTGATTTCTTCTGCTGGGTTTCCATTTCATCAACACGAGTCCCCAAGTCAGTCACCTAGGTTCGTATTTCAGCTATCTCCTGCTCTATGCGGTCTAATCGCTATCCCTGACAGGCCCTAGACGGACCTGCAACATCTTCAGCCTGTGTTGGAGTTGGCCGATCATCACCTATCATCTCCACATCATCGAATACCTGTTGTTGTTCCTCCTCCTCCGCGTCATCACCATCATCAGAATCATGGCCAACCAATTCATCAACTGCTACCACTTTTTTGCCTGTGGTGACCCTCTCAGCTGTGAAAAGATGTACCACAGGAACTCGGCCATCTAAAGCAAGGTTATCGGCATATTGGCTTGAAGGCACAACCGGGTGATAAGAGACGGGTAGTATAACCCATATCGTTGAACCCGAACTCCCTGGAACATTTCATCGTGTATGACTCTGGCCACGTCGAATGAAGTATTATTCATGAAGCACTAAATTAGGCACCCTCGAGGGATGTTCACTTCTGACAGGTTCTTGGAGGGTAGTAGTCGGCTATTGATGAAGTACAACCAGCATTTGGCCTCAAACTTGAGGGCCGAGGAGTGGAACTTATTCCCATATTTGTACCACTGCAGAGTGGCTCTCGGCTGACAGATGGTGTCGGTGAATGTGGACTAGGAAGTATGTTTTCCACTGTATTATTGGTACGTATCCATGTACCCCTGAGCTGGTGGAGGAAGCCTGTATAGAGTCCGGATATTCTCCAAAGAAGCATCTACCGATCTTTTGCGCACTGTAATTGTGTAGTCCTCATGTTTCGGGAGATTCGCATAGAATTTTCAAACAAGCATGACATTTGCAGTGATAGGCTCCTCAAAAAATATGTCCAGGTGCCGCCGCTTCAACTCAAAGGGTATATTGGGACAGGTTGTCTCTAGTGCATTGGGATCCATAGCTTGCTCCGGCACAATGGTTTTGACCTCTTTTTTTGTTAAACATGTCCTGTGCCTTGGTGGGCACAAACTTTTGACTATTGAAGGGCCTGGTATCAACCGACTTCCGAGGCCGTCCCCTAGTGTTGGCTATAGCCGGGCGGCTGGAGGAGGTGCCTGTTTCCTGGCATTTGCGGGGAGGCATGGTACCTACAAATAGTCCAACGTCAGTTCTATTCAATCAGGTGACCCAACTGTGGCTACTCAGACTTCACCACGGAATGGTCACAACACTTCCTCCAAAGAGGCATTTTCACAAATACATGGTGGCCAATGGTTAATGTTAAGCCCCAACCATCCCTTCAACACAAGGAACACCATTACAATAACCCAATAAACATACCACACATCCACAATTTGTATGTTTTCCATTTTTAGCCCTACCTAACTACTAACATATGTTTCCACCCTAAAATAAGACTACCTTCTACTATACAAAGTAAAAAGAAAAAAAAAAGAAACTAAAAAAAATGAAATTAGAGAACTACAAACCAAATCAAAGGGAGAAACACATACCAGTAGAGGGAATAAGAGCAAAAGTGTACGGATGGAGGAAGAGAGGGAGGGTGGTACTGTATATGGTTAGGTATGGAGGAGGTGGAATGGAGGAATAGATGAGGAAGAAGAAGAATGGAGGGTTTAGGTTTGGGTAGTCGTCTGAGAGGAAGAGAGATTAGGGGAATTAAGAGGGGTGGGGCGGGTAGGTTTTGAATTAAATGGGGTAGGAGAAGAAAAAAATAAAAAAAAATTTGGAACTTACCTAGAATAGCACGGCCTTAGCACTGTCTTAGTACGGGCGCGCTAGTTTAATTAAAATGAGGCAAAAAGAAACCTCACTAAGCCCGCGCTAGTGGGATGCCTCTGAGGCAGAAAGAAACCTAATTAGCGCTGGCTTAGCGCAGGCGCGCTAATCCAGGTGTTCCCAGTGTTAGTTTTTTTTAAAAGTTACATAATATACTAACAATACATTTGTGGGTTGCCTCCCACGCAACGCCTGATTTAACGTCGCAGCACGATACAAGCATTTGATCATCACTCCTCATTCACGTACTGGGGCTCTTTCAAATTGATAACCACTGTATCCCCCTTTTCTTCAGCTATTCCAAGGTAATGTTTCAACCTTTGCCCATTTACTATTAACTTGTTTGTCCCATTTTCCGATTCAATCTCTACAGCTCCACTTGTGAACATTTGCACCATTCTGAAGGGTCCTAACCATCAAGACTTTAAATTACCCGGAAACAATCTCAACCTTGAATTATACAATAATACCTTATCACCGAGTTTGAAATTACTGTCCACAATGTGTTTGTCATGCAACCTCTTCATTCTTTCCTTGTAGAGCCTCATGCTTTGAAAGGCTTGATAGCTGAATTCCTCTAACTCATGCAACTCTGCCAGTCAATTTTCTCCAGCCGTATCAGGGTCAATGTTCAATTGCTTTAGTGCCCACCAAGCTCGATGTTCTAGCTCCACAGGCAGGTGACATGCCTTCCCAAATACCAACTTTTTGGGTGACATACCTATTGGTGTTTTGAATGCAGTCCTATAGGCCCAAAGTGCATCGTCAAGCTTTTTTGCCCAATCAGTTCTTGTGGCATTCACAGTCTTGGTTAGCACACTCTTTATCTCTCTGTTCGACACTTTAACCTGCCCACTAGTTTGAAGATGATAAGGGGTAGCCACCTTATGGCGTACATCATACTTTGCAAGCAATTTCTCGAAGGCTCTATTACAGAAGTGAGTGCCTCCCTCACTGATGATCGCTCTTGGTGTCCCAAATCGGGGGAATATGTTCTTTTTCAAAAATCCCACCACCACTCTTGCATCATTAGTGGGCAACGCTATAGCTTCTACCCATTTAGACACGTAATCCACAACAACAAGTATGTACTTATTGCCAAAAGAGCTGACGAAGGGACCCATGAAGTCAATCCCCCAAACATCAAACACCTCTATCTCTTGAATGTGGTTCATGGGCATCTTATGGCGACGGGAAATGTTCCCTGTATGCTGACACTCATTGCAGCCCTTCACCCATAGGTGCGCATCTCTAAACACTGTTAGTCAAGAGAGTCAACCTCTAGCACTTTCACAACTGTCCTGATCCCTCCAAAATGTCCTTCATATCCTGATGCGTGATAAGCCTGCAAAACAGAAGATTGTTCTATCTCGGGGACACACCTCCGGATCATATTATCAACACATATTCTAAACAGATAAGGCTCATCCCAATAATATATACGGCAATCACGATAAAACTTTTTCTTTTGTACAGATGAAAGGTCATAGGGAACTATTCTGCAGGCCAGGTAATTTGCAAAGTCTACATACCATGGCGCTTCCTCCAGACTAGTAGCGAGCAACTGCTCATATGGAAAGGTTTCCAGAATCTCTTCGACCTCGACTGATTTTTCAGCTCCTTCAAGTCATGATAGATGATCAACGACTTGATTTTCTGTACCCTTACAGTCATAAATTTCGAGGTCAAATTCTTGCAATAGCAGCACCCAACGAATCAGGAATGATTTGGACTCCTTTTTCTCAATCAAGTACCTAAGAGCTACATGATCAGTGTATACGATTACCTTAGAGCCAATTAGATATGATCTGAACTTGTCAAAAGTAAACACCACCGCCAACATATCCTTATCCTTCACGGTGTAGTTGAGTTAGTGTTCTGCTTGTGTAGTAAATCAGGTGCATCAGCTTATCCTTTCACTTACCCAAGACTGCTCCTATGGCATAGTCACTTGCGTTACACATGAGCTCAAATGGTTGCTCCCAGTTGGGTGCAACAATGATGGGTGCAGTCACCAATCTCTTTTTCAGCTCCTCAAATGCCAACCTGCAATCATTATAAAACAAAAAGGGCTTATCCTTTTTGAGGAGTTTGCATAATGGGTTAGCAATTTTGGAGAAATCTTTTATGAATCGTCTGTAGAACCCGGTGTGTCCAAGGAAACTTTGCACCGCCTTGGCTGAAGTGGGCGGTGGTAGCTTTTCAATCACGTCAACCTTAGCATGGTCGACCTCAATTCCTTTACTGGACACTCGATGCCCCAGGACTATCCCTTCCTATACCATAAAATGGCACTTCTCCCAGTTCAGCACTAAACTTTTCTCCTCACATCTTTTGAGCACTCTTCTTAAGTTGTGAAGAAAGTCTTCAAATAAATCCCCTACCACGGAAAAATCATCCATAAAGACCTCCATAATATCCTCCACCATGTCCATGAAAATGGCTAACATGCACCGTTGAAATGTCGCTGGTGCATTGCAAAGCCCAAAAGGCATAACTCCCAATTGTGCATGGAATAGTGAAGCTACCTGGATCAGATATCTTTTGAGCCATCGGTCCTGTCACTACTGTGCTATAGGTCTGTGTCAGAATCACTGTGGAAAGGTCCTGAAAATCCAACTTCCGTGACATTAGGTCCTTCATCATCTTTGCATAACGGGCATCTCCCTCAAGGCATCCATCAAAGTAATATTCAACTGAATTGACGCAGCATCTCCATGAATTTCTTATATTGAACTTCCTTCTTTTGTTTTACCAGTCTCTGAGGGAAGGGTGCAGGTATCACCCTTTGTGTATTGCTTGCTGGCTTCTCTCTGTTGGAGTTTTGTGGCACAAGAGGTGTCACCTATTCCACAGCTTGCTCATTCATCTTATCCTTACCTTTTTCATCATGACTCTGTTCAACCACCACATCAGTAAGTTCTGTTGTTTCATCTACCTCTAATGGAACTGGAGTGGCTGGCATACTCTCCTTGCGGTCTTGTATAATTTCCTGCTCTCTGTCTAAGTCTCTCCTATACCGAAGACTTACTGCCATCACCTGATTCGGGTTTTGCTCCTTGGGGTCGATGTTTGTGTCTGCAGACAAGGTTCCTTAAGGGCGGTTGTTTAAAGCCATGGACAACTATCCCAGCTGCGTTCAATGTTCTTTATAGCTGAATCATGCACTGTCAACTTTTCCTGCATTTTGCCATTTATCCCAATGAGTTGCTGAAGCATACACCTGATTTCCACCATGTTGTTATCTTGCTACTGAGGAGGTGGTTGATATGTTAATTATTGCTGATTTTGCTGTGGATAACCCTGTTGTTTCTGATATGGTACTCACACCATTTGGCCTTGAGGGTGCATACCCATAGGCTGTTGCATGTTTGGTCTATATTGCTGATTTTGTGTCGTTCTCCACTACTGTCCTCCTTGTCTCTGACCCCCAAAGTTATTGACATAATTTATATCTTCTCTTCCCCTTGATGTTCACCTTCTCCACTCCATGAACACACATAAGACTAATTAATACAAGGTGTACACAGTCCTCCATTTGTTGTGTCAACGATGTGCACCTGTTTTGTACCCATCTCATCAATCTTCTTTGTCAATATGCTCATCTGAGTCATGAGTGTGGCCATGTTCTCTGCATGCGAATTATTTGGGTCAAGAGGAACTGAATGCACTATAGGTGCCAGTGTTGTACCTCTAGTCATCCACTCAGAATTCTGTGACATCTTGTCAAGAAGGGCTTTGCACTCGGTGAATGTCTTACTCAAAAATGCACCTCCAGCTGAAGCATCCACATTTGCTTTTAAATTGTCAGCTAGCCCCATGTAGAACCTTTGGCCGAGCATCTGGTCTGGAATGCCATGGTGAGGATACTTCACTAGCATCCCTTTAAATCTTTCCCAAGTTTCTTGCAAAGACTCAGTCGACTGCTGTTTATACTACAATATTTCATCAATCTGTCTTGCAGTCTTGCTGGGTGGATAGAACTTATTCAGGAACTGCTTGACTAATTCCTCCCAGGTGACAATGGAATTGATAAGGAGAAAATTTAGCCAAGTCTGAGCTTCCCCGGTCACAGAGAATGGGAATAGTAACAGTTTGATAGTTTCCAGGGTCACATTTGGCTGCCTTTGGGTCACACAAATTGACAGAAAATTTTTCAAGTGTTGCTGAGGGTTTTCAATATGTGATCCGGAGAACAATCCTTTATTTTGCAGAAGATGCAACATATTATTGGTTATCTAGAAGGTCTCCACTTGAATTGTGGGCACAGCTATGGCAGTAGCCAGGTTATCAACTGTGGGCTGTGCCCAATCATAAAGTGCAGCTTCAGGCACAAGAGGTGCCACTAATCTGACCTGGGGGTTTGCTAGCGGATCCTTGACGTTTCCAATGATGTTTTCTGCGTCACCCATGTCAAATTCAAGCAGGTGTGGTTGTTGTGATTATTGGATTTTCTTGTTGGAACGGTTCACTGCCCTGAATGTTTTCTTCGGGTCTGAGAGTCCTTCTAGCAATTCTCCAGTCCTCGAAGAATTTCTAGGCATACACCTGAATTCCACAAGAGTTCAAGCGTGAGAATTTCAATAAAAAGATTGGGTATAGAGAAAACTAACTACACTAAGAATTTTTTATACTTCTTTCAATTGTAATTGATAACACCGTTAATTCTCCAACAACGACGCCAAAATTTGATAACGCCAAACTATGCCTTATTAAAATACACATAGACATTGCAAATATAATATGAGTATTTATGCCCATAGTCGAACCACATGGAATTAACCTATCAATTACTTTTGTTGGACTTACGAAATTCTATAGAATCAACTTCCCCAAACGTTGTAATAAACAGTTGATGGTATTTCTAACAACTAAAATTGAAAATAAATAAATAGCTGAAAATTAACTATGTTTGATTCGTAAACAATTGGAATAAGGTCTAAGGTAATGGTTTCCCCCGTTGTTGATTTTCTTGGTTGTTTGTTTCTTATAGCTTTGACTTAGTTGACTCTATAAATCATGAACTCTACAGCTATCATAAATCTCTCTCAAGCAATTATGATAATTTACTAGATGCACTCTCTCAAGCTATGCTAGCTAGATTCACATTACAGTTCACTTAGATCGCACCCGAGGTATCGTTATCTCTAATCCAACCTCTAAACCCTCAGTTATGACTCTCGCCTACACTACGGGAGTGATGTTGTTCAAACAACTAAATATGCTCTCTCTCTCAAGCAGATACATAATAAATAGGGACAACTAATTGCGGATCCTTTCAATTATCCAAAATCAAAACGTAGTTGAATAAATAGAGATTAACAACTAATTCAAAACTATATTAATATAACAACCAATTCATCCCCAACGGATTTCACCAAAACCTTAGATTAAATGATTTAGCTACTCATAACAATGATGAAAATTACAAAAGAATTCATAGTCATTGATGGAAGAACAAATTAGAGAGATAAGAAATCGTTTTCCATGTTGCCTCCTTGCCTCTCTTGCCTTGTTCTCAAAACTCGAACCCCCTTTTCTATTGGAGACGCTAAACTTTTTATAGTTTGTGTGATTTTTACTTGGACTTCCGAATTTGCCCTTTCAAAACACTGTTCCCGCATCTGGACTAGCGCGGGTGCGCTAAGGCCGCGCTACTGCCCGCGCTAGTGGGGTCTTGTTCTTTTTCTGATGCCTGGACTAGCGCGGGCGTGCTAAGGCCATGCTAATGCCCGCGCTAGTGGGGTTTCCCACTGCCACATGAGCTTTATTCTTGCTTTCGTCCATTAATTCTAATTTTGCCTGGATCACCATCATAAGTCCTTATTTGAGTATTACACTCTTGTGAAACATAAAAGTCACCATTAGAACCAATTTTTGCATTATTTCCACACTTAAAACAATAAATCATACTTAAGATAGAGCCCAAACGTAGGCCAAACTATACAATTTAGCCTATTATCATAAAGTTTCTATCATTTTTCGAGGAATAGAATTTTACACGTAAGTGATATACCTGTGCCTTTGTAGTTTTGCTTATGGCGCATACGGGCTTCTTAAATGCGCCTTTCTTTGTCTTTCTGCAAAAACTTCATAGCTACCATATGAGGTCCTCGACCTGATGGATTAGGCTCGGAAGCTGGCGACTCACTCGACTTATAATGAGTGTAAGTGGTGAGCCTTGTCTAAGGGTAAGTGGGAGGCTAAACATCACGGTACGTGCTATGTGATTTGTTCCCTTTTTGGAAAGCATTCTCCTTTCAAACGTATTGATTTTGTCTTTGTAGGCATTTGGGCGTTCTCTGAAGTGAGATCATGCCTTCCCGGAGAAGGAGGAGAATCATCAGCTCTGGGGTCGGATAACAATAATAAGAGAAAAGAGCCTTCATTGGGCAATGATGCTTATAGCAGGATGAGTTCAGCCCAGAGGCTCAGAAAGGACTTATCTGTCAAGCCTGTAACGCCCGAGATCTCTGGTCTCGAAAAAATGGTCCATCCTCCGCTGCCATCTTCTTTTCTCGTCGGAGGTACCTCGAGAAGCGAAGGTTCTCTGCCGCCGATAATTTCTCCCGTCGAAGGTACTTTGAGGGATGCTCTAGGCTAGGGGTCGCATATAACGAGCGACTGGGTCTCGACCGGGTGAGATTTTACTGGGGTTGATGGAGCTATATTAGTAGATGTGCGCTCGACCTTTGAGAAAGCTCAGCGACTCTACTCTTTGATGAGTTTTGGCCAATCATATCGGTTCTTTGTGGCTTCTACGCTCTTATCGAGTTTCTCCTTTGTAGGTTTTTGATAAGCTCAAGTCCGAGCTGCTTCATCGTGAGGCCATGCTGCGAAAAGCTATGGATAAGGAGAAGTCCCTCAGGCTTCTTTGTGATGAGAGAGAAGACGAGTTGGCACACTTGCAATGCGAGGCGAGTCAAAGCCTGATCTATGAAATCTACCTTGAGGAATAGGTAAATTTTTGCTCTAGATGGGGCGCGTGTTTCCTTTTCTATCCCTGAGGCTGACGCTTTATTTATTTTAGATGCAGAAAAAGATGAAGGACCTGGAATGCCTTAGGCACGAAGTTGGCCAAGCCAAACATGATCACGATGAGTTAAAGGCTCGGGCGGATGTTTATATTATAGCGGAGAAAGGCGCTTTGGATAAAACTTCTGCCTTTGAGGTTTAACATCTCTTAGCTCGTGATTATATATTGGTTCGAGCGGATATGATTATAAGGCTCGAACCTGAGCCTTTGAAGGTAAAGGTTGAAGTTGTGAATGCCCGGGCCGAAGCTGTAATCAACCGAACTAAGACCGACAAGAAAGTGGCGGTCTATTTGAAGGACACCGCTGATGTTCGAGCTAAGCTGAGAAGGGATCTTGACCATGAGAGCAGGAGCAAGGAATATACTCGGTACAAATCTTGAAGAGAAACCCTCGAGGAGATCCATGTTAGGGGCTTTGACCTCTCGGAAGAGAGGATAGGGCCGACTGGCCATAGACTATAAGGGGGACGTAGATTTCCTTTTTTGATTCTGTATATAGTACTTTCAAAGTGCGTTGTAAATGGAGCTTTTACTCTTTCACATATATGTACCAAAACAAGTCTTGCGACTTCATTTTTCATGTACTTCCTTTGCCCTAATATTTTTCAATCGTTAGCCAGATCAATTGGTCTTCGAGTTAAAAGGACTCCTTAGATTCATAGTATGGCTCTGGGGCTCATTAGGCTAGCCCGTAGGCTCTTACGCACTTTGATCGGTAGACCTTTTAGTATAAGCTGGCATTTGAGCTCTTATGCTTTTGCTCTTAGGCATATTTAGTTAACTGTTTTGGGTTCACTCTCTGAGTCGTGTTTTGACTAAAGCTCATTTGACCCTTAATTTTTTGAATTTAAAGTTGGCCTTTAGGCTCTTACACGTTAGGTCGGTACGACCTCTAGTATGGGCTGGCGACAGTGGCTCTTACGCTTTAGGTTGGTACGACATTTTAGTATAAGCTAAAATTTGAGCTCTTATGCTTTGGGTCGGTACGACCTCTAGTGTGGACTGGCGACAGTGGATTTTATGCTTTAGGTCGGTACGACCTTTTATGTGAGTTGTCGTCAGTGGCTCTTACGCTTTAGGTCGGTACAACCTCTAGTATAGGCTGGCGATAATGGCTCTTATGCTTTAGGTCGGTACGACCTTTTATGTCAGTTGGCGATAGTGGCTCTTACGCATTAGGTCGATGTGACCTCTAATATAGGCTTTATTTTTCCCTCGTTAAGGAATTTTTGAAATTGTGTTTGCCTGACTCTTTGATGGTTCCATAAAAACCTCGATTGTGAGTCGTTATGTGGCGGTAAATGAGCGCCTCAGGAGGTTTTGGCTCGGTGGCTGAGTATCTTGAAGCCTTTAGTTTGGAGCTGACATGATCGAAGCTCTTTCGCCTATGTTGAGGGTAGCCTGTTTAACCGGTTCTTTTTGAAGTTTTTTCGAAGTAATTAAAGGCCTGTGATTTTATAGCGACGGTCGAACATCCCCGAGTCGCGTTAGTTTGGCTGCTACAGCCTTGTAACCTTAGTCATTGTATTTGGCCAAAGCCTTTCAGTTCCCGAGTGAAGTAGTTTCGGCGTCTATATCGAGGGTATGCCTTTTTAGGGGTCTTACAAGTTCGATATACAGCCTTAACTTTAAGATGTGATTATGCCTTTCGTAAGGTCTTAAATTTTTTTTCATGCCTTTGAGGTCTTATAGTTTTAGTTACTTGGTACAAGTATGGTTCATGCCTTGCTTGAGGTCTTACAGGTTTGGTCACTTAGTACAAGTGTGGTTCATGCCTTGCTTGAGGTCTTATAGTTTTGGTCACTTGGTATAAGTGTGGATCATGCCTTGCTTGAGGTCTTACAGTTTTTGTTGTTGCCTTATATAGGTGTTACGAGACCGAGGCTGCCCACTTGGGGTTTTATGGCCTTGGGTTTTTGATGAGTCAAGGGGGATGGCTATTGGAAACAGTCCTTGAGTCATCGAACATTTCCTGGCTTGGGAGCCATTTCTTGTAAACTTGGTATTGCCTCATTGAGGGCTTACGAATTCGGAGCTTTCGACTCGGAGGTCATGTGGCTTTTGAGTTTACGATGCTAGTCCTGGAGTTTTTGGAACGTTTTCGGCTTCTGGAGCCCTTTATGCAAACTTGATGTTGCCTCATTGGGATTACGAGTTTGAAGCTCCGACCCGGAGGTCATACAACTTCGAATGGTTGACGCCAGTCCTCAAATGTTCAGGACATTTTTCTGGCTTTGTAGCCGTTTTGTGAACTTGATGCTGCCTCATTGAGGGCTTGCAAGTTTGAAGCTCTGACCCGGAGGTCATACGTGTTCGAATTGTCGACGTCAGTCCCTAAGTGTCCGGGACGTTTTTGGCTCTGGAGCTGTTTTTGCAAAAATACCGAGATTCCTTAAAACGCGAAATGTTTTGAAAGTATTCTTTGATTACTCGGTACAAGTATATATATTTTTGTTGTTAAGGTCTCAGTTATTATATACGGACATGGTTCGTTCGACCGTTTGGCTCGGGACATTAGTTTCCTATCGAGACCCTATTCAGCATATCTACGCTTCTCCGAGGAGGTGATCTTTCAGGGGGGAAGCCCCCCCAGTATTTGAGGTTGATTGCAAAGGAAGCCTTGAATAAATGTTGAATCTTCCTTAGGTAGCATATAGATGTTGCCTCGCTAAAAACCTTGCCAGGTAAAACCCTTCTTGGGATAAAAACCCGATCGAAGGAAAAGAGTGCAACGTATGCTTTTGGAACCTAAGGCCTTCGAGTTGGGAGGCGCTTCGATCGTTTTGATCAGATACCTATACTCAGGTTAGTATACAATGTAGCTAAAAAAGGAGATCATACCTTAGTGCTCGAGGTGTTTCGATCCCCGATTTGTTTCAGTTTCTTGTTACGAGGACACGGTACGGTCCTTTGCTTTGTTCGGTCGGGCTTAGCCGAAAATGTAGCTAGTTATCTCTATTTTATTGTTTTTTATCCTTTAGCTCTTTCGGTGGCAGAGGTATTGGTGTCGGTGCTATATCATGACCCGCAAACATATGTTTTGTTGCATATTGTTCCCCGTAGACAGTTTTTATCCCATCCTTTGTTGGAAATTTCATCGTTTCATGGAGGGTGGATGGTAATGCTCTTATGTAGTGTATCCAAGGCCTCCCGAACAAGGAATTATATCTCATGTCTCCTTTGATGACATAGAATTTGTCATTTTGAGTTATGCCAGCCACGTTGACCGGGAGGGTGATTTCCCCTTTCTTTATTTCCCTCGCCATGTTCAACCCATTAAGGACTCGAGAGGTAGGTACGATTTGGTCAAGCAGTCCGAGCTGCTCTACCACCCTCAAACTGATAATACTGGCGGAGCTACCTGGATCCATAAGTACATGTTTAATTTAAATATATTCACAAGAAAAGAGATTGCCAGTGCGTCGTTATGAGGTTGAGACAAGGTCTCGAAGTCCTCGTCACTGAATGTGAGAGCGTCTTCGGGTATATATCCTAGAGTTTGTTTTTCTCTGGTGATGGACATTTTTGTTCTTCTGATCATGGGTTCTTGTGGAGCATCGATGCCTCCTAAAATCATATGGATAACATATTGAGGCTCATCCATTTCGTTCTTCTTGGCTGCCTCTCTTTCTTGGAATTGATTTTTGGCTCGGTCGCTGAGGAATTCTTGGAGGTGACCTTTGCTGAGCAGTCGGGCTACTTCTTTCCGAGTTGTCGGCAATCTTCGGTCCTGTGACCGTGCATGTTGTGAAATTCACACACTAAGTTATGGTTCCTTTGTGAAGGGTCTGATTGTACATGCCTTAGCCACCTGGTGTCTTTGATTTTACTAATGGCAAACACGATGTCTGATACGTTCACGTTGAAGTTGTATTTGGACAAGCAGGGCACATACATTGGCCCTGTGTGCCTATCAAGTCCAGCTCTGCTAATGAGTCCCCAAGGATTCTGGCCTCGGTTCGTCCTCCGGTCATTGTGGGGGTATGTTGTGCCTTGGGGCATTTCTTCTATCTTCGGTGTATGGTTGGTATCTATCCTTATTCGGCTTTGACTCATTTGCGGAGAGCCTGTTTGGATATACCGAGCTCGAAAGTGCTCCTAGCTGGTCGTCTTTAACCCTGATCTTTGACTGGTATCGGTTGTGGACATCTGACCAAGTCACTACAGGATACTCGACTAAGTTCTACTTCAGCTTCTTTAAAGCTACCGAGCTTTTCTTGTTCAAACCTTGAGTGAAGTCCTGCACCGCCCAATCGTCGGAGACCAGTGGTAGTTCTGTTTGTTCCATTTGAAAGCGAGATATAGACCCTCGCAGCATCTCGCTATCCTTTTGCTTTATTTTAAAGACGTCGGATTTACTTGTGGCTACCTTGATGGCACCGACGCATGCCTTTATGAAAGAATCTGCAAGCATGGCAAATGAATCTATAGAGTTAGGAGCTAGGTTATGATACCACATCATGTCCCCTATCGAGAGTGTTTCCCCCAACTTCTTTAGCAAGACGGATTCGATCTCATCGTCTCTCAAGTCGTTGCCCTTCACCGCACAAGTGTAAGCAGTGACATGCTCGTTGGGGTCCGAGATTCTATTGAACTTCGGAAGGTCGGGCGTTCTGAACTTCTTTGGAATGGGTTTTGGAGAAACTTTATGTGAGAATAGCTTTTTATGAACTTCTTCGAATCTACACCCTTCAGGACTGGGGGTGCGTCCCGAATTTGATCAACCCTAGAATTGTAGGTCTCTATCTTCTTGTCGTTGGCTTATATCTTCTTCTTGCCCGACTCGATCCTCCTTGTGAGTTCCTTGAGCATCTTTATGATGGCGGGGTCGGCTGATGACCCATTGTTGCTTGATCTTTCTAGTACCTACTCGGCTCGGGGAGCCATTTCCCGAGCTACTGTGCTGGGAGTCTTTTGGTGGCTTTGCAGCTGAGTAATCGCCAGCTATTGTGCTTGTAACATTTCGAAGATGACATGAAGGCTAACCCCTTGTTCTTCCCGAGCCGGATTTTTCTGAGCTTCTTGTTGATCTTCTTGGTGTATGCTCCTGTTGGTGTGGGAGCTCATTTTGACGTGTTGAGCATTGCATGAAACCACGTCTTCTCAGGTTTTTGTTGCGGTACACCAACACCTGGACGACAACACAATTTTCTCCATGGTCTTCAAGATTGTTGTTTTCACGTGCGTTTATTGAGTTAGACATTTTGACCTGAAATCAAAGATCTTGGACAAGAAAAGTGTGAAAGATAACTTGCGTTATGTATCAAACCAGCAAAATCACTATTATATTTAGCCCCACAGTGGGCGCCAAACTATTTACCTTGAAAATGGTAATCACAATTAGATTTGATTTTGTGGTTCTAAAAATACTTGATCTATTTTTATGCTGGTTGTTTAGGCAATAGATTCTAAGTAAGAGCTTAGAAAATATGATAAGAGCTTGTAGATGGTGTAATGACCAAACCAAAAGGCTGGAAATTGAGGCCTCAAGCTGGCATATGCAGGCCTCGAGGTCGAGCAGGACACTCGGCTAAGGGCAATCGAGGGGGTATTAAAATCTAGGGGGCTATGATTGCGACTCTTTATGGTCGATAATAAGCAATAAATGAAGAACAATACAAAAAACATAATAAAAGTAAGTAATAAATGAAGCAATAAGAGCAAGATAATATGTTAAGTTAGAGAGCAGAGAGAATGTTCCGGTATTGAATATTGAGTATCCAAGAGCCCTACAAAATGACAAGGATTCTCTTTATATATGAGGGGAATCCTAGTACTGTACAAGTGCATTTAATACAAAAATATGGGGCTGGTACAACCATTTTGATGCTAGGATACGGGTCTGAACCAGCCTACTAAACGTTATCAACTATAGCCATGCGCCTTGGGAACTTCCCACTTTTTCCCCATAACTGTCGACCTGTATTGTCTCGAGGTCGGACGTCAATAGCCCCTTGGGTGTAAATGTCGACCGTAGCCTCAAGCCTTTATCTACATGCTTACGAAGCATCATAATGGCAAAAGATTGGACCCTCCGATTTTACCGCATACAGTCATATACCACTATTCAAACTTATACCAATCCTTGGAACATTCGAAACAACGTCAAAATACCAAATCACCCTCGGATTCAAGCGTAAGGATTCCAAAACTTCTGAATTCCACTAACGATCAAAAATTCTATCAAACCTCTACCGAATGACCTGAAATTTTGCACACATGTCACAAATGACACAACAGACCTACTCCAATTTCTAGAATTCCATTCCGACCTTGATATCAAAATTTCCACTATCAACCATAAAAAGCCAAAATTTCAATTTCGCCAATTCAAGCCTAAATTTACCACGAGCCTCCAAAATACATTTCGATCACACTCCTAAGTCCCAAATCACCTAACAAAGCTATCCGAACCATCGGAATTCATATCCGAGCCCTTTTGTACATAATTCAATATCCAGTTCATTTTTGACTTAAGCTTACTCAAAAGAGACTAAGTGTCTCAAACCTCTCTAAAATCACTCCGAACCTGAACCAACCAACCCGATACCACATAATACAACTGAATGACACATAAAGAAGCAAAAAAGGGGGAAATGGAGCAGTAAGTCATGAACACAACCGGCCAGGTCGTTACATCCTCCCCCTCTTAAACAAACATTCATACTCGAATAGGTAAGGATATCTGCTCTACATCTCCCGCTCGGTCTCCCAGGTAGCCTCCTCCATGGGCTGACCTCTCCATTGCACTTTCACTGAAGCTATATCCTTTGATCTTAACTTTCGAACCTGACGCTCCACAATAACCACTGGATCCACATCATAAGTCAAATTACCATCCAACTGAACCGTGCGAAAATCAAAAACATGAGACGGATCGCCAAATATACTTTCGGAGCATAGAAACATGAAATACCGGATGCACACTCGATAAGTTGGGTGGAAAAGCAAGCTCATAAGCTACCTCCCCAATCCTCCAAAATACCTCAAAAGGCCCAATTAAACTCGTACTCAACTTACCCTTCTTCCAAAATCTCGTAACACCCTTCATGGGTGAAACCTTCAGTAGAACCTTCTCCTAAACCGTGTAAGACACATCACGGACCTTCCTATCAGCATAACTTTTTTGTCTAGACTGCGTTGTACGAATCCGCTCCCGAATCACCTTCACCTAGCCCAAAGCATCCTGCACCAAGTCTGTACACAAAAGCTTAGCCTCCCCCGGCACAAACTAACCAACCAGAGATTTACACCATCTCCCATGTAAAGCCTCATATGGAGCCATCTGAATACTCGACTGATAACTATTGTTATAAGCAAACTCTGCAAGCGGTAGAAACTGATCCCATGACCCTCCAAAATCAATGACACAAGCGCGCAACATGTCCTCAAATATCTGAATACTTGTCACGACCCCAAAACCAACCCGGTCGTGATGGCGTCTATCATAAAACTAGGCCAGCCGACACAAACCCCAAACCAATAAGTATATTCCATTCTTAGGATAAAATCAAATCTGTTTAACAATAAACCTTTATATAGTGTTTAAAACAAAACAACAATACGGAAAGAAAGCCCTATATCGGGGTGCCACTAGTCATGAGCATCTACTACAATGGTCTAACGACATCAAGACCAATATGTTATTGGTCGGGAAAATCACAAGAATACACTAAGGGAGAATAAGGAGGGAGAAAAGCAGGGCTGCGATCTCCAGACAGCTACATTGCTAACTCCGATGAACCTACTACCGAGCTCAGAAATACCTGAATCTGCACACCAAGTGCAGGGAGTAAAGTGAGCATGCCAACTCAGTAAGTACTAAAAGTAAATAAAGACTAAGCAGTAAGAAATCACGTAATCCACGTCATATCACCACAACGGGTACAACATGTTTCCAAAACCGGATACAAATCAAATCACCTCGTTAAGCTCCATTTTAAGTAAAATCCTTTAAAAAAATAACTTTCTAATAGTTTTAATAAAGGTTCAATGCAGTTTATAGTGAAAGTGATGAAAATCGTAATCGGCCCCTCGGGCAAAATAAATCATAAAATAGCCCCTCTAGCAAACCTCTTGGTCATTCATATACATCACATAACATGAAATTCTCAGTGGAAATAACAAAACCAAATCAATAATTTAATCCCAAACATCTACTAAAAATTCCAGTTTCAAGGAAAGTTGTTCAGAACATTTGTTTAACATTTTAAATAGAGGCTCCGTATAAGGATGAGTGAAAACAGTAATTTCATAAAACAAGCCCCTCAGGCAAAGCATCTCTCATCTATATAGCCCCTCGGTCAAGCCTCTCAGTTACTCATGACTCAACTCCCATCAATCAAAGCTCACACTCAACACTCATACTCAATAGGTACCATATAATAACCATTGTGGCATGCAACCCGATCCATATATCGATGCGGCGTGCAGCCTGATCCATATATCTAGTCGACTGCACTTACTGGGGGTGTGCAGACTCTGGAGGTGCTCCTACAGCCCAAGCGCTATATTGTTGCGGGCATGCAGCCCGACCCAATATATCGTTGTGGCATGCAGCCCTATCCATATACATATATATACATATTGCTGCGGCGTGCAGCCCGATCCATAAATATATAATCCACACAACTTGGCCCTCAGGCTCTCTTAGTTATCAACCTCACAATCAGGCCCTCGGCCTCTCTCAGCCATCAACCTCACAAGATACTCGGACTATCGGTATAGTGTCAAAATCATTTATAGTGTCAAAATCAGAGTAAATAAGGCTGAGATATAAAATCAATAAAAACACAGCATGACTGAGTACAAATATTACGTCAAAATAGTGAGGAATAGTAGTAAAAAGCCCCGTAAGGGTCTAAACAATTGGCACGAGACCCAGTATGGCATTTCTCCCAAAGGATAGCAATACTTTCCAAAATAAAATAATATCAAACAGATTCAAATCAAATACGCGACTTAACAGTCGTACGGGATGGACCAAGTCATAATCCCAATGGTGCACGACCCCACACTTGTCATCTAGGGTGTCTGTCACCTCAAAGTAGCACAACGATGTGAAATCCGAAGTTTCATACCCTCAGGACAAGATTTACAATCATTACTTACCTCAAACCGGATGAAAATCTACGTTGCGGTGCCCTTGCCTCTCTACTCGGCCTCAAATCACCCCGAATCTATCCAAAATAAAAAGTATATCATCAATACATGCCAAAGGGACAAATGCCATGCAAAAATAATCAAATTAAACTCAAAATCCCGAAATTGGCCAAATCCCACCCCCGGTTCCATGTCTCAAAATTCGATAAAATCACAATACTGGAATCCTTGTCCTTCCACGAGTCTATACATACCAAGATCATCAAAATCGGACCTCAAATGGTCCCTCAAATCCAATTAAACTCTCCAATTTCAAGCCCTAATTTCCCAACTCTTCCTGTCTTCTCCCCACTAATTTTTATGATTAAACAATAAAATAATCACCATAAACACAAGATACGAAGCCCAAGTAGCTTACCTCTCTATCAACACTTGATTCCCTTTTGAAATCACAGTTTGGAGCTCCAAAATCGCACAAAAATGATGAGCAAATGACTGAAAATCGCAAAGGGGCCTTTTTATACATTCTACCCAGCACTTTTGCACCTGCGATCCCATAAGCACTCCTGCACTTCCTCTTCTGCGGAAAAACATCTGCTTCTGCGGAACAACATCCACTTCTACAGATTTTACTTATCTCGCCATGCCTCGCATTTGCGGCCTTCTCACCGCTCCTGCGGTATCGCATATGCGGTCACCAAGCTGCACCTGAGGTCCTCCATGCACCTGCGCCTCTCTTCCGCTTCTGTGGAGTTCGCACCTGCGGTCCCCAATCCAGTGTGGATATGACAGACACAGCAACATTAGTTGCCATTTCTCAAGTTCAACCTTTCCGAAAACTATCTGAAATCATCTCGAGGACTCCGGGACCTCAACCAAAAATGTAAAAAAGCCACATATCACCATTCAAACGTATTCCAACCTTAAAAACACTCAAAATAACATCAAAACGTCAAATCACCCTCGGATTCAAGCCTAAGGATTTCCAAACTATCGAATTCTGCAACCGATCCAAAAACCCATAAAACCTCATCCAAATGACCTGAAATTTTGCACACTCATCTCAAATGACACAACGGACCTACTCCAATTTTTTAAAATTCCATTTTGACCCAGATATCAAGATTTTCACTGCTGACCGGAAATGCCAAATTTCCAACTTTGCCAAATCAAGCCAAATTATACCACGGGCCTTCAAAGTACATTCTAAACACGCTCCTAAGTCCAAAATCACCTAACAGAGCTAACGTAAGCATAAAATCTGATATTGAACACTAAAAGGTCAAGACTGGGTCAAACCATTTAAATTTAAAGCTTCAAGCTGAGAACCATTCTTTCATATCTATTCCGATTAACCTGAAAACCACAACCGACGGTTTACATAAGTCACATACATAATACGGGGCTAGCATGCCCGAGAACTGGCGAGCGAAGTGCAATTGCTCAAAACTCGGGGCTATACATAAAATCACGATGGCAATCAAGCACTAGGTAGTTCTTGTTACCCACAAGCAGACCCTTTCCATTTTATTCAAATCATACGATCACATCTCGTATTCACATCATACTCACATCACACTCATCACATAGCTACCAATCATTACTTCCCCTAATAGGGACACTATCAAACATATAAATCTAAAAGCACGTGCTCACACAATTAATACTCAGTGCTCAAGCTACAAGCAGAGCCCGGCCTCAAGTCCTCCAGACTGGCCAAACATCATCAACACACAGAAATCACATCTCGCCCCTCGATTAAGGATTCACAAGCCATCGATGCCAGTTGATACCGAGCTCTCATGTGCGCATACGAATGCGTGGAAGGAATTTCAAGAGTTACATTTCAAGATGAATCAAGATTGCATGATAAGAATTCAAGAATGTGGGATTTCCTAAAGGTTCTGTAGCCTCCCGAGGATAAGTACAGACATCTCCTTACCGATCTGCGAGACTCTATTAAACTTGCTCATGACTCGTGAGACCTATGTAACCTAGGCTCTGATACCAACTTGTCACGACACCCCAAAACCAACCCGGTCGTGATGGCGCCTATCATGGAACTAGGCCAGGCGATAAAAACCCTAAACCAATTAGTATTTTCCATTCTTAGGCTAAAATCAAATATGTTTAACAATAAACCTTTATATAGTGTTTAAAAAAACAACAATGCAAAAAGAAAGCCCGACATCGGGGAGTCACTAGTCAGTCATTCATATACATCGCATCACATGAAAATCTTAGTGGAAATAACAAAACCAAATTAGTAATTTAATCCAAAACATCTCGTAAAAATTCCAGTTTCAAGGAAAGTTGTTCAAAATATTTGTTTAACATTTTCAATAGAGGCTCCGTATAAGGATGAGTGAAAACAATAATTTCATAAAACAAATCCCTCAGGCAAATAATCACTCGTATACATGTATAAACATAGCCCCTCAGTAAGCCTCTTTGTCACTCATGACTCAAATCTCATCAATCAGCGCTCATACACAACACTCACGCTCAATAGGTATTATATAATAACCACTGCGGATGCAGCCCGATCCATATATCGAATCGACTGCGCTCATTAGGGGTGTCCAGGCTCCGAAGGGGCTCCTACAGCCCAAGCGTTATATTGTGTGTAGCCCAACCTAACATATCGCTGTGGCGTGCAGCCTCATCTATATACATATATATACATATTGCTATGGCATGCAATTCGATCCATAAATATATAATCCTCACAACCCGACCTTCAGCCTCTCTCAGTCATCAACCTTACAATCAGGCCCTCGGCCTCTCTCAGCTATCAACCTCACAAGCCACTCGAACTATCAATATAACATGGCGTTCAACCCAAAATATCATTTATAGTGTCAAAATCTGAGTAAATAAGGCTGAGTTATGAAATCAGTAAAAACACAACATGACTGAGTACAAATATTTAGTCAAAACGGTGAGGAATAGTAGTAAAAAGCCCCATAAGTGTCCAAACAGTTGGCACGAGGCCAACATATGGCATTCCGCCCAAAACATAGCAATACTTTCCAAAACACAATGATATCAAATAATTTTCAATCAAATACGTGACTTAACAGTCGTATGGGACGAAATAAGTCACAATACCCAACGATGCACGACCCCACACTCGTTATCTAGCGTGTGTGTCACCTCAAAGTAGCACAACAATGTAAAATATCGGGTTTCATACCCTCAGGAGAAGATTTACAATCATTACTTCCTCAAACTGGACAGAAATCTATGCCGTGGTGCCCTTGCCTCTCGACTCGGCCTCAAACTACCCCGAATCTATCCAAAATCAGAATCACATCATCAATACATGCCAGAGGGACAAATCCCACACTAAAATAATCAAATTAAACTCAAAATCCCGAAATTGGCCAAACCCGACCCCCGGACCCGCGTCTCGAAATTTGATAAAAGTTAAAAACTAGAATCCTTATCCTTCCACGAGTCTATACATACCAAGATCATCAAAATCGGACCACAAATGGCCCCTCAAATCCCCAATTTAACTCTCCAGTTTCAAGCCCTAGCTTTCCAACTCTTTCTCTATTTTTTCCACTAGTTTTTGTGATTAAACAATGAAATAATCACAATAAACTCAAGATACAAAGCCCAAGTAGCTTACCTCTCTATTAACACCCGATTCCCTCTTGAAATCACAGTTTGGAGCTCCAAAATCGCACAAAAATGATGAACAAATGACTAAAAATCGCGAAGGGGCCTTTTTATACATTCTGCCCAACACTCTCGCACCTGTTATCCCATAAGCGCACATGCGCTTCCGTTTCAGCGGATTTCACTTATCTCGCTAGGCCTTGCATCTGCAGTCGTCTCACCATTACTGTAGCATCACATATGCGGTCACCAAGCCGCACCTGCGGTCCTCCATGCACCTGCGCCTCTCTTCCGCTTCTTCAGAGGTTGCACCTACGTTCCCGAATCCGCAGATGCGGATATGATAGAAGCAACAACATCAGTTGCCATTTCTCAAGTTCAACCTTTCTGAAAACTATCCGAAATCATCCCGAGGCCCCCGGGACCTCAACCAAAAATACAAACAAGTCACATATCACCATTCAAACTTATTCCAAACTTCGAAACACTCAAAATAATATCAAAACGTCAAATCACCCTCGGATTCAAGCCTAAGAATTTCCAAACTTCAGAATTCCGCAACCAATCCAAAAATCCGTCAAACCTCATTCGAATGACCTAAAATTTTGCACACGCTTCAAAAATGACACAACGGACCTACTCCAATTTTTGGAGTTCCATTTCAACCCCGATATCAAGATTTCCACTGCTGATCGGAAATGCCAAATTTCCAACTTCGCCAAATCAAGACAAATTCTACCACAGACCTTTAAAATATATTCCGAACACGCTTCTAATTCCAAATTTACCTAACAAATCTAACCAAAATATAAAAATCCAAATCCAAATCGAACACTAAAAGGTCAAGACTGGATCAAACCTTTCAAATTTAAAGCTTCAAGTTGAGGACCATTCTTTTATATCTATTCCGATTAACCTGAAAACCACAACCGACGGTTTACATAAGTCACATACATAATACGGGGCTAGCATGCCTGAACACTGGCGAGCAAAGTGCAATTTCACAAAATGACTGGTCCGATCGTTATAAGTGTGTTCGGCCTGCCCGTCCGTCTGAGGGTGAAAAGTTGTGCTCAACTCAATCTGAGCACCCAACTCTCACTGCACGGCTCTCCAAGACTGTGAAGTAAGCTGAATACCTCTATATGAAATGATGGAAATTGGGACACCATGCAAGTGAACAATCTCTCAGATATAGATCTCTACCAACCGCTCTGAAGAATAGGTAGTACACATAGGAATGAAGTGCACGGACTTGGTCATCTGATCCACAATCACCCAAATAGCATCGAACTTCTTCAAATTCTGTAGGAGTCCAACTACAAAGTCCATGGTGATCCACTCCCACTTCCACTCTGGAATATCTATCTGCTGAAGCAAGCCACCCGGTCTCTGATGCTCATATTTCACCTGCTGACAATTAAGACACCGAGCTACAAATTCCAAAATATCTTCCTTCATTATTCTCCACCAGTAATGTTGTCTCATATCCTGGTACGTCTTTGGGGAACCCGGATGGATGGAATACCGCGAGTTGTGGGCCTCTTCTAAAATCAACTCCCGAAGCCATCTACATTGGGCACACATATCCGGCCCTGCATCCTCAAAACCCCATCATCACCAATAGTCACATCTCTGGAATCATCGTGCTGAAATCTTTCCTTAAGGACAAGCAAATGAGGATCATCATACTGGCGCTCTCTGATGAGATCAAATAAGGAAGACCGAGAAATCACACAAGCTAAAACCCGACTGGGATCTGAAATATCAAACCTCACGAACCAATTGGCCAAGTCCTTAACAACAACTACAAGAGGTATCTCCCTAACAAGAATATATGCTAAACTCCCCATACTCACAACATTCCTACTCAAGGCATCGGCCACCACATTGGCCTTTCCCATATGGTACAAGATAGTGATATAATATTCCTTTAGCAGCTCCAACTATCTCCGCTACCTCAAATTGAGATCCTTCTTCTTGAAAAAGTGCTGGAGACTACGACGATTAGTAAACACCTCACAAGACACACCATAGAGATAATGCTTCCAAATCTTCAATGCGCGAACAATGGCAGATAACTCTAAATCATGAACAAGGTATTTCTTCTTGTAGGGATTCAACTGTTGAGAAGCATACACAATCACACTACCCTCCTGCATCAACACCCACCCAATACCAACTCTCGAAGCATTACAATACACTGTATATGAACCTGAAGCTGATGGCAAAACTAACACTAGAGCTATGGTCATGGTAGTCTTGAGTTTCTGAAAGCTCGCCTCACACTCATCCGACCACATGAATGGAGCACCATTCTGAGTCAACTTGGTCAAGGGTGATGCTTTAGATGAAAATACCTTAATGAACCGACGGTAATAACCCGCCAAACCAAGAAAGCTATGAATATTTGTGGTTGAGGACGGTCTGGGTCAACTCTAAACTGCCTCTATCTTCTTTGGATCAGCCTAAATAAACTCATTGGATAACACATGCCCCAAGAAAGCCACTGAACTGAGCCAAAAATCACATTTGGAGAACGTTGCATAAAGTTTCTCTACCCTCAATCTCTGCAACACAACTCGCAAATGCTCTGCGTGCTCCTCCTGACTATACGATACACCAGAATATCATTAATGAACACATGAAAAACAAGTCGAGATAAGGCCGAAACACACTGTTCATCAAATGCATGAAAGTTGTTGGGGCATTGGTCAGCCCAAGACATCGCAAGGAACTCATAATGACCATATCGGGTCCTGAAAGTTGTCTTATGAATGTCCTAGTCCTTAATCTTCAGCTAGTGATACCCTGACCGGAGATCAATCTTGGAGAACACCGTCGCTCCCTGAAGCTGGTTGAATAAATCATCCATACGAGGTAAATGATACTTGTTCTTGATCGTAACCTTGTTCAACTACCTGTAATAATGCACATCCTTATATTGACGTCCTTCTTCTTCACAAATTGAACAGGCGCACCCCACGGCAAAACACTAGTCCGAATGAACCCCTTATCGAGGAGTTCCTGAAGCTGCTCCTTTAACTCCTTCAACTCTGCCGGTGCCATACCATATAGTTGAATAGTAATAGGCTAAGTGCCCAACGCCAAATTGATACCAAAGTCAATATCCCTGTCCGGTGGCATGCCCGACCGATCTGCAGGAAATACATCGGGAAAATCCCTCACTATAGGAACATAATCAATACTAGGAGTCTCTGCACTAACATTCCTCATAATGGCTAAGTATGAAAGACAGCCTTTCCTAACCATCCGATGGGCCTTCCGAACTGAAATCCCCCTACTGGGAACAAAATCAGTCGAACCTCGCCACTCAATCCGTGGCACACCCAGCATAGCCAACGTTACTGTCTTAGCATAACAGTCTAGAATAGCACGATATGGAGATAACCAATCCATGCCCAATATCACATCAAAGTCAACCATACTGAGTAGTAAGAGATCAACTCGAGTATCCAAACCCCCAATAGTCACTACACACAATCGATATACATGGTCTATAATAATAGTATCACCTAACGGAGTAGATACATGAATATATGAAACAAGAGACTCGCGGGGCGTATCCAAATAATTATAAGCAAAATATGATGACACATATGAAAATGTGGAACCGGGATCTAACAATACAGAGGCATCTCTATGGCAGACTGAGATAATACCTGTAATCACAGCATCTGAAGCAATAACATCTGGTCTGGCTGGGAGGGCATAAAACAAGTCCTGACCACTACCAGATCGACCTCCCCTACTAGGGCGACCCCTAGCTGACTAACCTCCACCCTGAGCTGACTGAGCGGGTGGGGAAGTAACTGGTGTTGAGTCGAAGGCTGACTCCTCTGCTACGATGAACCACCCATAAGACGGGGACATAACCTCTTGATATGACCCAAATCTCCACACTAGAAGCAACCTCTCCTAGCAAATGGCTGTGGGGACAGAAGGGAGCCCCGCGCACTGGGATGCCCACTAGAAGAACCAGACATAGATAAACCCTGAACTGATGCTGCCTGAGTCAAATTCTAAGTTGGAAGGGAACTGAGAGACGAGTGACCCTGATGTGAACTGTGAGAATCATGGCCAAATGATCCACCATAATGGCCCGAACAGGTTGGCTGAGCATACCTGAATGGACGATCTCTGCTGTGCTGAGACTGACCTCTCGAAGGAACACCACTAAAGCTACCAGATCCCCGAAACCTCTTGGCCTCCCTCTCATCTCGCTCCTGGCGACAAACTAACTCTATCTCTCTAGAAATGTCAACCACCTCCTCAAAAGGAGCACCAAATACTATTTCTCTAGTCAAGAAAATATGTAGCTGATAGTTGAAGCCATCAACAGACCTCATGATCCTCTCCCTGTCCATGGGAACTAGCCAAATAGCATGACGGGCCTACTCGGAGAACCTCATCTCATACTGCGACATGGTCTTATCCCACTAACACAGCTTCTCGAACTGCCTGTGTAGCTCCTCTCTGTGGGAATACGGTACATACTTCTCTAAGAAGAGAATGGAGAACTGATGCCAGGTAAGAGGCGGAGCACTAATAGGCCTACGACTCTCATAAGCCTCCCACCAAGTGAAGGCAGCTCCAGAAAACTAGAAAGTAGTAAATTAGACCCCACTAGTCTCCAGAATATCCAAGAAACTCTGGGCATCCTCGCGCTCTGAGCTTCTGAAAGTCGGAGGCTGAAGTCTACCAAACCTCTCCAATCGACGCTGCTCTTCATTAGGCATAACTGGAACCACAAAATCTTGAGCAGGGGCAACCGACTAGGCTGGTGGTGCCTCTGGTGCCTGGAGTCCCTGAACAATCTACTCGAGTGTATGGGTGGTGGGAGTGTGAGTGCCTCCCCCGTCCTGAGAAGTAGATGCTGCTGCAAAAACCACGACTGCTTGAGCCAGACTGGTGCACACGGTCAGAATTTGAGCCAAGGTCTCCTGGAGACCCGGAATAATAATAGGCATAGTCGGTGCCTTAGCTGGTGCTGTTAGAGCATCCCTCGCTGGAGCATCCCCCTGCCTCTACCACAACCTCAACAGCATCTTCGGCCGCTGGTGGCCTTAACTGGTGGGACTGATGGTCGCCCATCTTGACTGATAGCACATGTCCTTACCATCTGTGAGAGAATAGAATAACAGAAGTTAGTTACCAAAGTCAACAGCTTCGCGCGCCAAGAATTCAAGAATGTGAAGTTTTTCCTAAAGGTTTTGCAGCCTATCGAGGATAAGTACAGACGTCTCCTTATCGATTCACGAGAGTCTACTAAACTTGCTCATGACCCGTGAAACCTATGTAACCGATGCTCTGATACTAACTTTTCACAACAAAAAAATCAACCCGGTCATGATGGCGCCTATCGTGATATTAGGCCAGCCAACTTACTACCAAACATTTCCATAATTCATTTACAACTGAAGTAAAACCAGGTTTTTAGCATAAATCCGATAAGAGATGTAAAGTGAAAGCCAAAATAAAGCGAAAAAAAATACAAGCCCGACCTCTGGTATCACTAGTAATGAACAAACTACTACAGTTGTTCGAAATAACAAGACCAACACAGTTTGAGAATATCCAACAATACACTAAAGGAATATAAGGAAGGAGAAGGCAGAACTGCGCTCGCCAAGCAGCTACCTTGCAATCTCCAAGGGAAAGTCAACAACGATACGATCAGTAGCCGCTACCGTTGCCCGAGATACCTGGATCTGTACACAAGGTGCAAGGGGTAACGCGAGTACACCAACTCAGTAAGTAACAAGTCTAAATTATGGACTGACAGGTAGTGACGAACAAAACCTCAGCAGGTAATAACATATTAATTGTACAGAAAGGTAGGAGTGCTTGTAGTTCAAGTAAGACTCAACAGTAGATACAGTCTGAAAAGTACTGAGTAAAAACTTAGGAAAATCTCTATGTACCAATGCACAACTAGCATGATCAGTATTCCATGTACTTCCACTAACAAGTGCTCAACCACTTAGTACTGTATATGACCACCCAGCCCAGGTAAGATCCATCTCGAAATATACATCACTGACTACAGTCATCCAGTATCGAGGAAACAGGCCAATCTAGCCTCATGGAAAAGCTCCATCTCCAGGTATAATACTTAGGACAAGATCCATATCCAGGGAAGATCTATCCCTCGATATCATCAACTGCGCTCACTAGGGGTGTAAAAACTCCGGAGGCACTTCTCTTAGCCCAAGCGCTATATCAAACTAACAAAGGCATGATCAATATCTCGCTTCGGCATGCCGCCCGGTCCCATACTATCACTCAATATCAGACTCTCGGCCTCACTCAGTCATTACTCTCCAGTCTCTCACACACGGGCTCAAATGTCATAATACTAGCCTGAACTATGAAATGATATGTCAAATAGCAATAATCGAGACTGAGGCATGATATAATATGCATGAACAAGACTAGGTACAAAATATCAATAAAGCTAATGATATGATAGCAAGAAACGACCTCTCGGGTCTCAACAGTATTGGCGTGAAGCCCTAACATGATAATTAGCATGATTCACAGCTCATTAACTGTGATGACCCGGCCGGTATTCTTAATAATTAACACCCCGATCTCCTATTAACTGTTTCCCCTAAGTTCTTTCCTGCTATTTTGGTTGTCGGGGCGTTCGGTGTTGGGTTTTCAGAGAGTTTTGGGACACTTAACCCCTAAATAAGAGCTTAATGTTGGAAAGTGGTCCGAGTCGGAACAGTGTGAAGACAACCTCGGAATGGAAATCTAATGATTTCGTTAGAACCATTAGGTAATTTTGGGGTTGGGGGCGTATTCGTAATCTGTTTTGGAGGTTCGTAGCAAATTTAGGCTTGAAATGCCGAAGTTTGAATTTTTGAAGTTTCCGGTCCGATAATGAGATTTTGATCCAAGGGTCGGAATGGAATTCCAGAAGTTGCAGTAGCTCTGTCATGTCATTTGGTATATGTGTGTAAAATTTCAGGTCATTCGGACGTGGTTTGGTTAGGTTTTTGATTGAAAGCGTATTTTGAAGATTTGGAAGTTCATAAGCTTGATTTTTGGTTTGATCCGTCGTTCTGATGTTTTTTTAAGTGATTTGAAACTTCGAACGAGTCTGTGTTAGGTTATATGACTTGTGTGTGTGATTAGCCGAGGTTCCGGGAGCCTCCGGTGTATTTCGGATGGGCTACAGGTCACTTTTCCCTATATTTGAACTGCTGTTCTACTATCTGGTATTTCCTTCTATGCGATTGCATTGCTTGTCCCGCGATAGCACAAATTTGGGCATCGATATTTTCCTTCTATGCGATCACATTGCTTGTCCCGCGATCGCATAGCACAAATTTGGGCATCAATATTTTCCTTCTATGCGATCGCATTGCTTGTCCTGCAATCGCATATCACAAATTTTGGGCAGCAGTATTTCCTTCTATGCGATCGCATTGGTTTGCCCGCGATCGCATAGCAAAAATTTAGCATCAATATTGTTCCTTCTTTGCGATCGCATTATTTGTCCCGCGATCGCATAGCACAAATCACTGGGCAGACAGAATTAAATCCCAATTTCAAGGGTTTCACCATTTTTATTACATTTTGACTTCTAGAGCTCGGCTCCTGGAGATTTTTGAAGGTATTTTCACCTGGCTGACTTGGGTAAGTTCTTCTCACTCGATTTAGACCAATTTCCATGAATCTCCTCTTAATTTCCTCCTTTAATTTCAGATTTTGAATGAAAAATGGGTAAAAACTTCATAAACCAAATTATTGAGTTTTGAGGGGGTGTTTGACCTCCGATTTGAGAGAATTTTATATGGTTAGACTCATGAGAGTACGAGTGTTCTGAAAATGTTAAATTCATCCGATTCTGAGACATTGTCTTGAGGGGCATTTTGGTTATTTTACCTAATTTCGTGCTTTAGCTTTGAATTAAATAGTAGAATCCATTGCTTGAGATGTTATTTACAATGTGTGATTTAATTGAATAGATTTGGGCCATTTGGAGTCGAGTACTCATGACAAGAACGTGGTTGCTAGTTGATTTTAGCCGGTTCGAGGTAAGTATCTTGCCTAACCTTGTGTGGAGGACTTCCCCTTAGGATTTGAGTCTTCTTTGTTGATTGTATTCCTTGTATGCGAGGTGACAAGTGTGTGCTCGGATTTAATTATGGAAAAAATTTCCCTTTTAGGCTCTTAGATCCATGTAGTTACCGAATATGAAGTTGTTCTTGATACAATTGAGTTCCCTGTTATTAGCTTCACCTTTATATGTCTTACTTGGAATTTATTTGCCCTTTTTGGCTTATTCTTGTCGCCTAATTGACTTTTACTTATTTCACTGTAGATATTACCCTTCTATAGTCACATTATCATTTCTAGCTGCTTGTCTTTATTTGGAAAGCATTATTTCTATCTCTCGTGTAATTAATTGGTCTTAATTGAAAAGAAGTTAGATATCCTATGTTAGTTGATATTTCGTTAATTGTAATTAATTGATTCATGTTAACTTCCTTGTTGTTGAACTTAGTATTATGGAATCATTGTTTCATATTATTTCTCCCTTGTTGAGTTGTTCTTATTGCGCTTAGTATTTCTCTGTTATGGTTATTCTTTGTGAGTTAGTTGTACCGTCTTTTGGTGAACGGAATTACCTAAGTTGATTCTCTTGCTTTGTTCATGTATATATTGTCATTTGTAGTGTTGTACTTGAGACTGTGATGCACGAGATTTCTGCCGTGCGGTTGTTGATACTGTGATGCACGAGGTTTCTACTGTGCGGCTGTTGGTACTGTGATGCACGAGGTCTCTGCCATTCAGTTGTTGTTGAAGGGTTGCATGAGGTCTTTGCCGTGCTATTGTTGCTATTGATATGTTGCAAATGCGGCGTAATAAGGCGGGATATGTTATATGCTTATATATGGGTTGCGCATGTGGCGGAATAAGGTGGGAACATTGTGATGCACGTGTGGCGAAATAAGGCGGTGCTTATTATATTATTCTTTGCACACGTGGCGAAATAATGTGTGCTATGTCAGGGGTTGATTGTAGAGAATTGTGACGGCCTATGGAGGCATTCCTATTTGTTTAATAATGTGATTGTGGGTTGCTTACCTGTATGAGCTTTACCGCTTGGTTGTTGTGAGGAAACATCGTACGTGCGGTCCGTTCTCCTTTTTCATGTTTGCTAGTTGGTAAATATTCTTGTTAAAAGTACTTGCACAAGCATGCACGTAGTTGGACATCCCCATTAGAAGTGAATTCCTTCCGATCCTACTAAGGTTGGAGATACGCCTTCGTTTATCCATTATATATGTAAGAGTAGCCCTAATTGGCCAGTTAGTTGTCGGTATGAACGTGAGATTGATGGGGCACATGGTGCCAAGTGATAGATTTCAGATGTTGGATTTTTCGTGAGTTGTGGTTTGTCCGAGATTTTGATAAAAATTGTGGAAGGAGTTGAGTAAGACCTTATATGATCACTATTGTAGGATATGAGTTATTGACTTGTTTTCCCCTTCCTGTGATGTGACCTTAGGATTTGGATTATGATTCTGCCGTCATTTCGTATCATCATATATTATAGCCTTGTTGTTTCTTGTTGCCCCTTTTCCCTTATCGTGAATTGTAGCACTTGTAGTCATTCATGAAGTCTTTACATGTTATATATTGTTTCCGTTATTCCTATGATTATACTGTTTATTTGATCGGTAGGTGCCTTGACTGTTCCTCGTCACTACTCCACCGAGGTTAGTCTTGATACTTACTGGGCACCACCGTGGTGTGCTCATGCTACTCTTCTGCACATTTTTGTTGTGCAGATACAGGTACTCCCACTCAGTTCTGTCAGTCTTGGAAGGAGGCGTATTGGTAGAGACTTCAATGTATATCTGCTACGTCCGCAGACCGAGGAGTCCCTTTTCAGCTTTTTGTAATAAGTATAGCTCTTTCAGTATTTCTCTCTTGTATAGATATTCTTGAGTTAGAGCCTCTTACATATCCCTAAGCTTGTGATTTGTGAAATTCTGGGTTTTGGAAACTTTTGTTAGCTTCGAGAGTTGTTATTGTATGTGCCGAGCGGCAGCTTAAATACATGTTTAATTTACTAAATCTGATTTAATTATTCTTCCGCAATTTATGGCTTATCTTCCGCATTGTTAGGCTTACCTAGTCATAGGAACTAGGTGCTGTCACGACATGTTCACGGAGGGCGAACTGGGGTCGTGACATTAACTTAATCACATAAGTACAAGACATATACCAACATAAAGAGTCACTAAGCAGTACCTTGGAATGATCTGGACCGCATTTCTAATGGTGCACGCCCACATGCCCGTCACTTGGCATTTGCATCACCTCAATAGTAATCATAGAACACATAGTTCGGGGGTTCGAAGCTTCAGAATCAAGTTTGGAAGCGTTATTACCTCAAGACAAGCCAAACTCTAGCCCACGGCTCCTTTGCCTCTCGATTCGGCCTCCAAATGCCCCGAATCTAACCAAAATCAGTATATAACCATCAGTATACGCCAAAGGAGTGAAACCCATATGAAAATAATTAAATTACATAAAAAATCTCGAAATTGGTCAAATCCGACCCCCGGGACCACGTCTCCGATTCCGATAATATTCACAAAACTACAATCCTTAAGTTCATACTTACCAAATACACCAAAATTCGACCACAAACGACCCCTCAAATACCTAAATTAAAGTCTCCAATTCCAAGCCCTAATCTATCAACTTTCTTCCCTAATTCTCTACTAATACCATGATTAAACAATAGAAAACGGTCATGAACAAAGTAATAAAGCTTAGGTAGCTTACCCAACTGAAAACCTTCGATTCTCTTGAAAACTCACTGCCCTAGCTCTCTTCCCATCTTAAAAAATGGAGAAACTTAGCAAAATTCGTGAAGAGGATCTTTTTATACCTTCTGCCCAGTGATACCGCACCTGCGGACATTTTACTCGCAACTGCGGAGCCGCACCTGCGGTCCCAGGTGCGCACCTGCAGAAACCACTAATCCGCCCAAAATCGCACCTGCACTCACATAGCCGCACCTACGGTCACGCAGGTGCGTTCCTTCCTCCGCACCTGCGACTTCTGCCTTCTTCTCTTGTGGCCATATCTGCGGCTGATTAACGCTTCTGCAGTCGTACATGCGGTCCTCTAACCGCATGTGTGGTTATGAAAGAACCTCATCAACTTCAGCTGCAAACTCCAACCCCCAAACTTTTCGATAATCATCCGAAATTATCCCGAGGCCCCCGAGACCTCAACCAAAAGTACGAACAAGTCATATACCACTATTCAAACTTATACCAATCCTCGGAACACTCGAAACAACGCCGAAACACCAAATCACCCTCGGATTCAAGCCTAAGGATTTCAAAACTTCCGAATTCCGCAAACGATCAAAATGTCTATCAAACCTCACCCGAATGACCTGAAATTTTGCACACACGTCACAAATAACAGAATGGACATACGCCAATTTCCAAAATTTTATTCCGACCCTGATATCAATATTTTCACTATCAACCGAAAAACGCCAAAATTTCAATTTCGTCAATTCAAGCTTAAATCTACCACAAACCTCAAAAATACATTCCGATCATGCTCCTAAGTACCAAATCACCTAACGAGACTATTCAAACCATCAGAATTCATATCCGATCCCTTTTTCACATAAGTCAATATCCGGTTGACGTTTTCCAACTTAAGCTTACTCAATAGAGACTCGAACCGCTCCAAAATCACTTCGAACCCGAACCAACCAATCCGATATTATATAATACAATTGAACGACGAATAAAGAAGCAGAAATAAAGGAAACAGAGTGGTAACTCATTAAACGACCGGTCGGGTCGTTACAACATATGCATTATGTTTAATGATGAAGAACTTGTTCAAATTTATTAATTAAGTGATCGACCGTTTTCACTTTCAAAAATTTATTAAGAACATTTATGGTGGAAGGTCATTAATTGCATTTAAAGACTTTTTGAACTATTAAAATAAAATAAATGGAGAAATATAGGGGAAAAAGTTAAAAAAAAGGATAATTGAGTTTCTTGGCCAAGGTAATGTGACAAGTCAACATCCTTTTTAGCTCTTTTATATAGATATATATTTGGAATAGGAATTGGCTGGTCAAATAGAGGATTAAGAAGGACAAAAGATAAAATAACAAATTAGATAAGTATAATATAATACTCATAATTTTATAATTAGTTAGAACGGTTAAAGAATGAATTAAAGAGCTTTTTTCATTATATTTGCGAAGAAAAATAGGAGGAATGGGTATTTACCAGAGAAGCCGTTTATGTTGAAATGCTAATACTCTCTTCCCGACAATTGATATTTTACCGACCTTAAGATGTAATCCTTACAAAGATATTTTACATAACTGCAGAGATTAATCTCCACTGTTAGACCTCGTAGTAAGCTACTACATCTATTTTTATCATAAACCTCAGGAAGAGTAATTAGGAGTAGTCAATACTTACAAACCAGAATGATAAAAATAGATGTAGCGAAAAATATAAAAGGGCCTTCCAAGTGAAAAATAAAAGAAAGAAAACGAATAGAAGAACACTAAAAGCAAGAACTCATTTTCGAGAATCGAGTATAACCAAAATCAAATCTAAACACTTATACCAATATCACAATGATAGAAAACCAGAAGTAATAATTCGTGATGTATATATAAAACATGACATTTGATTGCAGTCAAAATGAGAAAAAGAAAAGGATAATTGCAATGAAGGAAAAAATTAGGATAAAAAATTGTGGAGACCTCGCCCTTGAGTTTATCATATAAGTGGCCTGATCGGTGAGATTCATGTCTCCACGTCTATCTCAATGTACCTGTATTGTCATGTAGTTTATCTCCTTGAGAATTTTTGAAGTGTAACTATAACTTTTTGACTCTGAATTTTCAGAAGTTCATGCATTTACTCAGCTACGTTTCCAAAAGATTTCCTCCCCTCCTTTTTTTTTTTGATAATACGAAAATATTATATATAAAAACTAGAAATTGTTGGGGTTAATACAAGTACTTGAAAATTCGCCACATTGGTTGTCCATCACCAGAGATATTCTGGTTTTGTAACGACGTGAGTCTATTACATGCCGTAATGTCTAATGAATTATTGTAATGATAAACTCCATTCACATCCTTTGACATTTGTTGCATCACAAAAAAGGTGGACTTGCATGGAGCTTTGGATTATCACTGTTGTACTGCTTGTATTGCTTCTTGGTTGCATCCTTTGCGCTAGTAGATGTGCCACTTGGTTCCCTTTATGAAAATTATGCCGCAATAATTTGCATGCATGAACAATGTTAGATAAAATAATATAGTCATGGTAAATTGCTTTGATTTCTTCGGTAGAGTCTGTTTTCCCTTTTAGTGGGAATAGTTTGAATTTTGTTGCTATTTGAAGGCCTCATGGATTGCCTGAAGTTCAGCATACAACGGTGAAATTTCACAATCCGCCTTTTGGTATCCCATTACCCAGTTACTCATATGGTTTCTGAACACACCCCCAAGGCCAGATTTATTTCCACTAATTTGGAAGTCTCTATCTATATTGAGTTAGTACCATTATTATTGTAGAGGGTGCCACTTTATGTTGATATTTATTTGTTATGGGTTGTAAACCCCGTGGAATTAAGGAAGTGGTATTCTGTAGCAAGGTTCTTAGTATCATTAATGCGAGGTTGGTAATGAGTGTTATTAATATTATTGTTATTTCTAATAATCCAAATTCAACATAATGAAAAAGGAAGTAGGCCTGTCCATGATATATTGAACAAGTGATGGTTGTTATTGAGGTCTTTTAAATTAAGAAGCCAATGGCTGTCCCTGTCCGTATTGATTGTAAAATTGTTGATGCCCAGGGATCTCCATATGTTTGAAATAATTGGGCTTTCGACCCAAACCGATGGGCCGCGACAGTCGATTTCTTACTCAATCGAGTACCAACGTAACGTATCTTTCTTATTACATCATCATATACACGTGACATACGGGCCTAATAGGACAACATGATCATTTATACATTCAAAACATAAGCCGACATGGCCATACAATCTTTCACGTACACGACATATGTCTACAAGCCTCTAACAGTACATAAATATCATAAAGATCGGGAAAGAATTTCGCCATACCAAACAATACACGTCTAAATCATACTAACCAAACACGCAACTCCGAAGCAAATGGAGTGCACCAACATCTTCCGCTGAGCTGATAGCCTACTTGGAGGGCTCTCGACCTGTCTATCTGGTCCTGCAGGCATGAAACACAGTGTCCCCAGGCAAAAGAAACGTCAGTACGAAATAGTGTACCGAGTATGTAAAGCAATATACTGAAAGCTGAAACTGAACTGATAATATAATAACTGCAAGTAGCTGGAAGTCAACGATAATCTGAAAATGTGCTTAACTGTTAATAGTGACTCAACTCTCTCAGTATAGTAAGTAAAATAGCTATCCGGCCCTATAAAGCTCGATATATATATATATATATATATATATATATATATATATATATATATATATATATATATATATATATATATATATATATATATATATATATATATGCGCTTTGCCGTAGTAGGCTCGCTCATAAGCGGTCGACCATACTAGGCTCTATATTTCGACTAACTGGGCTCGCTCATAAGTGCTCGGCCACAATAGGCTCGGTATATAACTTACCATCTGATCAGAGGTTGCCCAATAATGGTCTGCCCATCGATTATAGCTCGATGGTAATGAAAAGTATTTTAATACTGTATATATATAAACTCTCTGCTCTCTTGAATGGAAGAAGGAAATACTTAACTAATGTGAATTCCCCATAAGGAGAATATGGTAATTTACAAACCTAAAAAAATATACGAAACTTGCGAGACTAGCAAATTATACATAGTTTTCGGGTTATGAATTTTTCTTTATGCTTCCTTATCAAACTTATTTAATGACAAGATCATTCCAAAATGAAGGAAGGGCTTAGCCTTAGCTTAGTTTGAGTAGGAACAACTCCGTATAATTATTCCGTTGAAAATCTTCGTTAATTGAATTTAGAACTCAAAAATCGAATTTAAGTATCTGCGCTTTGGATTTGAACGAATGGATTCTGTTCTGTTTCTTCAACGTTTTTCTTAAGACCAAGTTTCTTTGAAACCCCTTTTCAAAAATCAGACTTTTTACATAAAGGTGATTACTAATCTCTTGTTCAAAAGAATGGAATCCAACACACTTAAAAGTCTATACTTAATACTTACTTCTCACGTTTTCTTGGTTTGAAATTTGAAATTGAAAAGGGAAATGTTTCTGATTCTTCAAGTCTTGGGAGGATTGTTCACGGTTTGACGAAAAACCGATCCAAACCGAAAATCGAACCAAACCGATTAAGTAAACCGATATTTTTTTTGATTTGAATTGATTTTGATTTTAAATTTTAAAAACCAATAATATTTGGTTTGGTTTTGGTTCTATTTTAAAAAATTAAAAAATAAACCGAACCAAACCGATTAATTATATACAAAATTTAATAATTATTTATATACAATATAATATCTTTTTGTTAATAATTTTAATTGTTATTTTGAATTTTGGTTTATCCTGTTATATCTTAAAATATTGCCTAAACCCAAAACAATAGGATTCGACCAATTTTATTTTATTAATAGACTCTAATTCTCTAGCCCTCCACATGTACTTTTGCCTAAAAGAAGAGTTAAAAAAAACCACTACAAGAGTAAAGAAAATACATTCAAATTGCAAGACAACAATGACTAAAACTTGAGAAAACAAACTTTTAGTTTGTTTTTTGTTCATTCTTTTTATATAAACATGTAAATAAACTTTCAATTTTCAAAGAAATATATAAAAAGAATAAATTTGACAAATTATTTTCAGATTGTTGTCTAGCTTTGTTTTAATATTATCGATTTATCATTAGCTTACCAAGAACAGAAAAATCGAACCAAACCGAACCAAACCAACAACAATCAAACCGATGATTTGTATTTAATTTGATTTGATTTTAATTTTAAAATTTTAAAAACCGATTAAATTGATTTGATTTTGATTTTAATCAAAAACCGACCAAGCCAAACGGCGAATACCCTAAAGTATCGGAAAGGACTTACTTGATTCACTTGAATCCTTAGCAAATACGGTTCTTGGTTTTTTTTTTTTTTTAAAATCAAAGGCATAATGTTTGGATAATGGCTACAAAAAGTCTTTCTTGATAAGACTTATAATTTAGCCCTTTTTAAGACACATGTAAAGGTGAATCAATGAGTCACCTCGGAAGTGGGTGGGTGTGGGGGGAGGGGAGGAGTGGCGGCCAGGTTCTCTTGGGGTGATTTGTAAATTTTTATCCACTTATTAGTTAATCGGTAATATTTCGTTATCCAGTAATTAATTTATTATTCGTATAATTTAAAAATTATCATAAATTACTTAAAATTTTATTTATTTTCGAAATACTTCATATATACTTTATATATTATATATGACTGATTGTTTCTTCCTATTTTCGGCATATGGAGCATTGATGATCAATATTTATCCCTATTTGAGGGAGATAGGATCGAAAGGGAAGCCTATTACGGAGGCATTGCCAAAAAAAATATTTAATCTTGTTAGGGCAATTAAATTTTCATATCCAGTTGAAGTTGTGATCTCCTAGACTTTGCAAATTATTTATTAGTTGATAGCAAGATTTAGTGTTAAAAATACCATTGTTATTCATACTCCACAAAGGTTTATCATAGTTATTTAGAGGTTGTGGGATTGACTTAATGTTGTCCATAATAGAGGATGGGAGGTTGAAAGATATTTGGTGAATTTTCATTTACCATTATCAACGAGGTCTTTTGTTGCAAGATTTTGTTCATTCTTTTGAATAGGACCCTCTATACAGTTTCTTAATGATGGTAAAAGAGGGATCCAATGAGTGTCCTAAATATTTAATGTAGAGTTTTTGCATGGAAGCCAAATGATTTCTTTAATTGGCCATTGTTGAGTATTGACTCAAATTGAGACTTATTTCATGGAGTTAACTATTGAAACGAGATTGTGTCACGACCTGGTTCGCCCTCCGTGAACCATCATTACAATACCTAATTTCTATGACTAACTAAGCCTAACAATGCAGAAAAATAACCAAAACTTGCGGAAGAATTAATTAAAAGCCGGATAATGAAATAAAGCAGTATTTAAAAGTGCCATTCCGCATACACAATAACAACTCTCGAAACTAACTACATTTCTCAAAACCCGAAATCTCATGATCACAAGCCTTTAAATGACTACAAGTATCTAACTCCAGAATGTCTTAACAAGAAACGAAAGTACAGAAGCGCTAATACAAAAGGAAGAGTAGTACGGGACTCTCCGGTCTACGGAAGCGGCAGATATACCTCAGAGTCTCTACAACGCCTCGCCTCACGAGTGATAAGTCTGAGTAGAGGTACCTGAATCTGCACATGAAAAATATGCGCAGAAAAGGTATGAGTACACCACATCGGTACTCAGTAAGTACCAAGCCTAACCTCGGTCGGGTAATGACGAGGAAGGTAAGGTCCCTACGGAGATTAGATAAAATATAAGGTATAACAGTATAAAGTAAAACAATACAGACGAAGATAACAGTGAGAGCTAAAACAAGATAGTAAGGATAATAACAATAACTGAAACAGAGACAAAGCAATCACAAGAAATACCACTTTTCACAAAGATAAATATCCGGGGATCTCTCAGTATCCCGAGGATCTCTTGGTATCCTCAATATATGTCAGGGATATCTTGGTATCCCGAGGATCTCTTAGTATCCTCAATATATGTTGGGGATCTCTTGGCATCCCGAGGATCTCTTGGTATCCTCAATATGTGCTAGGGATCTTTTGGCATCCCGTGGATCTCTTGTACAGAGAATCTCCCGGGCTGTCGTCCCGTAGTCCCAAAGTAAAACATACAACAATAGCACAAGGAATACTCAGTTAAACTCTATACCAAAGTAACTTAGGCAATTCTAACCTAACATACTTCACATAATACAAATAATGCAGTTAAAGCGAATAAAACAATTAAGTTAATTAGACATGCTTCTCTAAGCTAACAGCAGGCTTAAATTCCAAGTAGTATAAGCAGGCAAGGAAAAACACAATTTAAGGTATTTTAGTAAAAACAAAATTTTTAACAATTAGCACAAGTACACACTCGTCACCTCACGTACAAGACATTTCAATTATCATAATACTAATCCGAAGAGGAATGATCCCTACACAAGGTTAGACAAGCCACTTACCTCGAACCGGCTCAAAGTCAATCCAAAACCACGCTCTTGCCACGAGTACTCAACTCCAAATGACCCAAATCTATTCAATTCAATTGCATAATATAAATAACACTTCAAGTAACTGATTCTACAAATAAATTCTAAGCTAATACGTGAAATTAGTTAAAATGACCAAAATGCTCCTCGAGCCCACATCTCATAATCGGCTAAAACTTACATTTTTGGAATCCTCATACTCTCATGAGCATAACATATCAAGAACACTGAAATCGAAGTTTAATTGACCCCTCAAATACCCACTTTAAGGCCTCTTAATCTCAAGCCCTAATTACCTATTTTGCAATGATGTTCCCTAAATTTTCACCACTAATTAGACCTTTAATTACATATAAACGAGTTATGAATACAAGAATATTACCTCCAAGTGTTTCTCCTTTGGTTTCCTCAAAAATCTCCCTCAAAAGCTTCAATCCCGTTCAAAAATGGTGAAAGAATAACTCCAATTCGCGAAGGCAACTATTTATATGTTCTACCCAGCTAATCTGCTTCTGCAGTCATGGGATCGCACCTGCGGTCCCTCTTTTGCGGAACAAAAGAGGAATTTACCATGATTTCCTGTTCGAAGTTAACTCATCAATTAAAGGTAGGACTTACCATGATTTTCTGACTGATTGATTCCGAGTTCCTTAATTACTAAGGGGCTGTGATTTTTACCTTATTTATTACCTGCATTCAAAGTATAAATACCCTAGTCTTTCATTAGCACAATACACGAACACTCTTAGTTCAAAACTCTATCTCTCACACTTAAAAACTTTCTGCTTTCTTGTGTGCTACTTGCTACTGCTCTAAGTTAATCAGTTGCAAGCCAAGGCTAACCATTAATTGTGTCCTGCGGTTCTTTCAACTATGCTTACTGTCCTCTTTACTGGTACGTTTAAATTTCAATTCAAAGTTCCAACAACAATATGATTTTCTTATTGCTTCAGTTCATCCTGTTTCTAGTTTGCTTCTATTTGTGGTTTTGTTGTGAAACTTCTGGTTGATCGATGTTTACCTTATTATGTACTCCCTTTCCTTTAGATTAGCATGTTACCCCTAGGTATTGTTTCTGAGCATGTATGCACCAATTATCTCTATGTGTTTACTACCATGTGTTCCATGTATTTCCAAATCCCTATCATCCCTATATGTGAGCTTGTTCTTTTGTCTGGTTTTGTGACTATGTCTAGTCAACTGCCTCTGAGCATGCCTATACTAATTCTTATATCCTTGCTTAATTATGTGTCCTATGTATTCCCCAAACCCCTTGACCCCTGCTTGTGACTACTAAACCTGCCTTAGTGCTATGACTCCTGATTGGGTATGAACCTATCCTAAGGTGTTTGGACTTCTGTTCATTTCTTCAAGCTCTTTTGAAATAGTCTCTGAGTTTTATTAAATTACTTTTAGGCCTTCTTATATATAGTTTTTCACTAAAATCACTTTCACTCTACTCTTAGTCAATAAGTTCTGCCCCCTCTAGTATGTGTACTGCATTGGGATCCTCTTGAGAACCCTCTGAACTTTGGCATACTGAGGCTGGCCTTTCCTCACTGCACTTGTTCAACTTTTGGTCACTAAGTCTAGGTGTAAGCACTGCCCGGGATCCTTGAGATCCTTAGGGAACTTTGATGCACCTAGACTCTACATTGTCTATGTATTTGAGGCATTTGAGGCCATTGGAGGCATTGGGAAATCTGCGCCTAATCGGAGGCTCCCTATAGAAAAACTTCTTATTTTTTATTTACTTGTGTAATTAATTCATTGGTCTGTAATAACTTGTAAACAAATATTGGGTTATTTATTGAATAGGGATGGGTAGATACATGTCTATGGGGTTAATACGGGTAGAAATCATGTTCATAGGACTATCTGATTGCTTTATCAAGTAGAAATCATGCTCATAGGGCTTTACATTTTGTCACCTCACCATGCTATAAATCATGCCTATATGTTCTAAATTATCATGCCTTCAATGTCTTAAAATCAGATTAATTAATAGATTCCATGCCTATAGGATTAATCCAGGTTCTATTATGATGAGTGTTATGTATGTTTTCAATGTCTTAAATCAGATTAACTAATAGATTCCATGCCTGTAGGACTTAATCCAATTTATGTTATGGCAAATGTTTATGTTTGCATGTCTTAAAATCAGATTAACGAAGTTAGAAATCATGCCTATAGGGAATCATATTCGAAATTTTTCCTGTCAATATAAACTAGTCTAGTAATTCAACTTAGTCCACGCTTAGTTCACTTCTATTGGTTTAATTAAGTAGTCTATATTTCCTGAAACAAGTTCTTTAAAACTGCCTCAATTTTACAGTAGAACAGTATGCCTATAGGTATTAAAGAAGTCTGTTTCAAAATCTGCTTTGTTTCTATATAAATATAGTCACCAGTACTCCGCGTATTGGCAAGCCTTTAGGGCATTTTCAAAATTGCATTTTTGAAAACTTTTTCTATTGCTTAATGTTTGTGATCCTAACATGCTTTAAAAAATCAATAGGCAACTGCTAGGGTCACTACTCCTGAGTTTCTAAAAAATAAGTTGTTTGTTTTTGCATATTCACCTAGATATCCTGCCTTAGGACACTATCTAATAAAAGCCCTTAATTGTGCTTGAGTCGTGTTGTTTATGTGCTTGTTTGAGGAGGAAACTTTGAGCCTCTAATTTCTCCTTTTATGTGCTAAAAGTCCTAAGTAGTTTGATTTTTGCCTTAGAATTTTTACCTTTTAAAACCTTAGGGGTCCATACAGAACCACCTATAGGTAGAGGTCCTAAATCCCTCCAGGACCATTAAGAAAGGACTGGTAGCAGCACGCAATAGAGATCGCAGACCAACGCTCGCTTTGCATGACCAGTAAGGGGATGGGAAGGGTAGATATGGGATATTATGACTACGCGGTAATTTCACGTGTAGCCCCTCATTGAGGAGTGTTTACCGGACATTGTGTGGGATGATCCTATAGGCCAACTAACCTAGGAGCCCTCCTTTATGCAAAAATTCCTTTTCTATTTTAAAACCTTTGCTTACAACTTTTGTTCAAAAATCCTTACTTGAATTACCCAACGTGCTTTACTTGCAACTTATTTGATTTAACTGTTTATGGACTAATTTGTGAATATAAGTTCGGTCGGGACCCACAGTTGTGGACCAAGAGGGGTGCCTAACACCTTCCCCTCGAGGTTACTTCGAGCCCTTACCCTAATCTCTGATAATGCAAACCAATTCAAAAGTTAATCACTCTAGGTTCCCTAATACACCATAATTCGTTAGGTGGCGACTCTTTAAATACCCAATTCCCAAAAGAAAATGAGTCATTACCCCCATGAAATGCCGAACCTCGGACCTCTCTCTGCTAGGAGGGAAAAAAATGGAGAGTGAAAACATGGAGACTTTGCTGGGAATATCTTTAGGCTCTTACCATAATGAACTTGTCTTTTACAAATTAGTCCAAGCATGCTTTATCCCGTACCCTTCTCCCTTATTTGAATTTAACTGCCTATTTTAAGCATTTATGTTTCTTCTATTCATAAAACTGACTTGTCTCTTTATTTTCCTTTTTCTATAACTGTCCGTTCCATTCTTTAAATATTGTATTTATCATTTACCCTTAAATTTGGAATGGCTTATGTGCGGTAAAATTAGTCGATCAGCGGTGCAATCGACGTTCCCTGCCTTCCCCTCGAGTTGTCCACTTGAGGGTACCAGTCTAAAATCCCATAAAAACCATAATCTGGTCAAAATTGTGCATCCATTATGGTCAAACCTAGTCGGATCGTTTATGTTGTCCACAAAATGATCCTTTAAGATTAGCCTTATCCAAAGTCCATCAGGTTTTCCATAATCCCAATGGACGCAACCAAGTTTTGTGCATTAATTTGGAGAACTAAATGCCGATATGTTGATCATAAATGTATAAATAGTCGAGTCTGGTAGGGGTAAGGTCTAACCTTTTTGTTTTGCAGAAAATGAGGCACAAGGTCCCCATATTCAGTATGGTTAGCAACATCCCACCATTGTCGCTAGATTGGTGGGAGGAACTTTCCTCAAGTGACAAGAAACATGTGAAAAAGTACCTGGGTAACCTGCCTTCCCTACTAGATATTGAGCCAGACAACAAATTGATCTAAGATACCACCTTGTTCTAGGATAGTGAAAGAGCCATGTTTCATTTCGGTGACATAGAAATGACACTGCTCCTAGAAGAAATTGGAGGGCTTGTAGGGTTGACTTGGTACAGTCCCGGGTTGTTGGTACCAAAAAACCGTACAGGTAGGGGATTTTTGAAGATGATGGGATTGAAGATGAATGTCGACCTAGTGTGCTTGAAGGATTCCTACATACCTTTCGAATACATGTACGAGAGGTATGGCCATAGCATGTCCTTCCGCACTTACCATGATGAGTTCTCCCTCACTTCACTAGGTCATATCCACCGTAGAGTGTTTGTATTCATCGTATGCTTTCTAGGCCTGATAGCATTCCCAATGAAAAATGGAATAATCAACACTAGGTTGGCCATGGTCGCTAAGACTCTGATGGAAGGGATTAGGCAGACATATACCATAGTCCCCATGATCATAGCCACATCTACTGGGCTCTGGAGTACTGCAAAGAGGGGTCAAGCATTTCGAAGGTTACAATTAGTTGCTGCAGTTGTGGTTGCTGGAGCATTTCCAAAAGGGTCGCTATCATCAAGAATTTCCGCGAAGGGCTTGGAACGACCATATTGACTTCCATCACCCTAAGTAGATGAGTTACTTTCCAGATAGATTTGCTCAGCCGAAAAGTGCCAAAGAATGGGTAGAGTTCTTCAACAATCTGACCGATGAACAGGTGCAGTGGATGTTTGAATGGTTCCCCACAGATGAATTTGTTATCAAATCCTGGAACGCTCCGCACTTGATGTTGATCGGGTTGAGAGGGATATACCCATATGTCCCTATACGAGTTATGAGGCAAGCAGGTAGAAAACAGGTTGTACCAAAGGTTGTTAAGATGAGTCATTTCAGGGCAGACTTTCAAGACGACGATGTCCCTTACCAGTGCCAAGCTCAGCACATGTGGCACTGCAAAATCATTGTAGAGAAGAATACCATTGAGCTAGAGAAGTATGATCCAGGGTGCGAGCCTCTCTACCCGGCATGGTTGGAGGACAATCTGAAAGGAATGGTGGCACCAGGGTCAAGTCGAGGGAACAAAATCATAGATGAGGAAGCTGAAACTCAAGTCAGGTACAATATGCTGCGCAAAAGGGTCCACGACTCTGAGAATGAGCACCGGGAAATGCATGAGAGGAATGTAAGGTTGATCGGGTAACGAAAAGAAATGGCAGTCACTTCCAACAGGAAACTGGAATACCTGAAGTGAGGAATAGTGGAGCTGGAGGGCAAGATCATAAAGAGGGTTGAAAATTGCCAGAACACTGAGGGAGCTGAAGGAGGACACTTGGCTAGAGCCTACTTGATGCTGGGGCTGCGGGAGTTGGGGGACCTATATGATGGAGTCCGGAAGATCGAATCTGGGGAAGGTCCTTCTGGGACCAAATAGGCTAGGTTTACTTGCTTTTCCTAAAATGTAATAAGGCCAAGTGCCAGTAGTGACAATTTATTATTATTTTAGTGTCATTTTGGGATTCAGATTTTTTTATGTTATGAAATGAAGCATCTATTGGCATTAAAAGTTCACCAAGTTTATTTGTCGCTAGGCCTACCTCGGGCATAATGAGGTTCCCAAATTAGGATACAAATTTACATTCCCCCAATATGTGTTTGAATCTCGCAAACATTTCAGGATCCTCACTAACTTTTTACCTTTTGTTTTTCTTTATTTTTTGATTATTCCCATCCCTTTAGGTTGGTTCGCTCATACTGGCCTCATTAGCGTAACACACCTGATCTAGAGGCCCTCTACCTCCTCCTCCTCCAAGCAACACAAAAAGAAGAGGAAAAGTAAAGATGGATAACTTAAGTGGAATCTAAAAGGAAAATGCTGAGAACGCAGAGACTTCCGTTGGACGTAGTAATCTGGCCCCAAATGATCTGGTTTTGCGATTGGAACAAAAGATACTAGAGCTACAAGGAGAGCTTGAGCAGGTCCGCAACTTGGCAAACCTGTCACTCACCCTCAATGTCTCTGATGTCCACCAACAAAACGTAAAGAACCCACCACCTCCCCAAAACACACAAAACCAATAGCCACAAAATCCTACCGCACAGAATCAATACGCAACTCCACTCCAAAATATCAATCCATTGCCAATACCAACTCCACCGCAACAACATCATCAACCAATTCAGTACCTACTGACCACCACTTACCACACTCCCTAGAATACACCACCACTCATTCCCGATCCCCAAAACTCCACCAATGACCACCATTATACCCAGGTTCCTGGGCCCCATCAAAGAAACCCTATATAAGTGGAAATTATACCCCACTCTACCCAACTAATTTCCTGTGCACCAGAGCCCTCCGAGAAGGACCTGCTCATTAAGAACATGGCTGAAGAACTCAAGAAGCTAACAAGATGAGTTCAAGGTATTGAAAGCGACAGGGGAATAGAGGCATTAAACTATAAATATCTGTGCATATAACCAGATGTGGAGTTTCCAGAGGGGTACAAACCTCCCAAGTTTGAGATGTTCGATGGTACAGGTGATCCTAGGGTTCATCTAAGGACCTACTGTGACAAGCTTGTTGGGGTCAGGAAAGATGAAAAGATCCGGATGAAGCTCTTTATGAGGAGCGTTCCTAGGGGATGCTTTGTCTCGGTATATCAGCCAGAATCCCAAAAAATAGGCTAATTGGGTAAGCATGGCATCGGGATTCACAGACCGGTTGGTTTAACATAAAGAATACACCAGATGTCTTTTACATTCAGAATCTAAAAAAAACCAACTGAAACTTTCCACGAGTATACTACTCGTTAGAAGTATCCCTCTCTATACAAAGAACAGATGGATAAATTCTTCATCAGGGCATAGGATCCACAATATTATGAGAGGTTGATGGTCATCAAAAATCACAAATTCTCTGATATCATCAAGCTCGGGGAAAGGATCAAGGAAGGAATCAAGAATGGGATGGTAACGAACTTTGAGGCATTGCAAGTCACAAATAAGGCACTCCAATAAGCAATTAGGCAGTATATCGAAGAAGAGGGATGTCAGGGCAGTAATGGTGGCCCAGGGCCCAAAATATCCACTTACATATCAAACACCTCCACCCACATATCAAACACTTCCTACTTATCAGACACCTCCACCCACATATCAAACACCTCTACCCACATACTAAGAATCACCGCCTACATATCAGCCTTCATCTCCCAGATATTCCCAACCAACCTCTGTCCATCACACCTACAACTCCCAACCATCCCACTTCCAAATACCACCAGCTCGCCAAAATTACCCAACACCAAGACCCAAGTTTGACCGCAAGCCACCCAGATAATACATTGCCATTACTGAGCCTATCGACCAACTGTATGAAAGGTTGAAAACCGTATATTACGTCACTATCGTTCCTGTTATGGCATTAGAAAATCCATCCCAATAGGTCAACCCGAACAAAACTTATGCATACCATTCTGATATAAAAGGGCACACCACTGCTGAGTGCCGAACATTGAAGGATAAGATCCAGACACTAATTGACAACAAAGTCATACAAGAAAAGGAAGTCGCACAAAATGTCCGCAACAATCCCCTTTCTGATCACAGAGGTAATGGTGTACATGTGATAGAGACAAATGAAGAATGGGACCCTGAGGGGTCAATCATGCTTATTCGAGAAGGCGATGACTTTAAGGTTACAACCAAGATTACTCCTATTGTGGTTCAGACTCAGGAACCTATTGATGTTGAGGTAGCCGCATCAGTTCCATTTGAGGTGGAACCAGCTCCACCCGCAACCACCTCCGCTCCATTTGAAGTAGAAGTGGTCACACCTTTCACTGTGACGGTGTCAACCACACCCTCATTCAACTCAAAGGCAATACCCTGGGATTATGTTGCTGAGGCTCGGCGAAAAGGGAAGGCCAAAGTAGAGTAATCTGACGCTGCACAAGGAATGACTAGAACTGGAAGAGTCTATACACCAGAAAATTTGGAAGATCAAGTAAGGACACCACTACTAGGCAGCCTATCATTGAGACTGGGCCATATGACCAGTGGAGGAAAGTATAGGTAAATGAGTACTCTGTCATTGACCATTTGAACAAGGTCCCTGCTCAGATATCTATACTGCCACTAATGCAGAATTCAGAGACACACAAGAATGCCTTGATGAAAGTACTGAGCTAGGCTTATGTGCCCAATAATATCACTGGCAGAGAAATGGACAACATAGTTGGGCAAGTGTTGGAGAGCCATAAGATTATCTTCCATAAAGAGGGTTTGAATCACAATCGCATTGCATATCACGGTGCAATTTGAAGATAATTTCATTCCGCTTCAATTCATTAAGGTATTATTATAGCCTTCTAAATAGTCAGAGCCAAGGTCCTAGTTGATGGAGGTAAAAGCCTAAATATTTGTCCGTTGGACACTCTGAAGAGGTTGGACAAGGGTTTCCATGAGATACGGGTAGGAAGCATGAATGTGAAGGCTTTCGATGGGTCCCAGATGGCCACGATCGGGGAAATCAATCTTTTCTTGCAGATGGGGCCAACTTGGTTCGACGTTGAATGCCAAGTGCTTGACATACCGGCCTCATACAATCTTCTATTGGGCCGACCATGGATCCATGCTACCGGAGCTGTGCGTTCCACACTACATCAAGTCGTGAAGTTCGAATAGAATCATCAGGAGGTGATTATTCAGGGGGATGGAAGTAACCATCATCTAAACCAATCAAACCATCTTGGCCATTGGACATAGAAGGAGGTTGGGAGGGGAAACATGTCATCACATCGAACGGTCCAATGCCGTCGAGAAGGATAAGTGGTGGAGTAACAAAATAAAAAGCAGTGGTGTTTTCTGGATATGAACCTGACAAAGGTTTGGGAAAGAACCTCCAAGGTATCACCAAACTAATACAGCTGAGAACCCTGGTACCACCTTTGGGCTCGAATACCAGTACACATGGCAAGATTACGGGAATTGGTCACCTTCATGGCATGGAACATATTACCCTCTTGAGCAACCAGTGCCATATTTGGAACAGTCTTTCCACCAGGCTGACACAATATGGGGAACTGCAGAAGAAGAAGAACTAGCGGGACTGAAGGATTTGTTCTTGGAAGATGAGGATAAGGACTGCAGTGCCATAATTGATGAGGAGGAGGAAGAAGGCCTCACCATTCAGACTGTGGCAAAGGGAGCTACTCTCAATAACTGGACAACCACACCATCCCGAGCCCACAGAGTTCTTGGGTAGCTTGGCAGAATTTACTTCTATAGCCGTTATAGGCATTTAAGATTTCCAGCAATTTTGTTTTAAGATTTCCTTGTTTCAAAATAAATGCTCGATTCATCGAGCGAAGCTTTGTTTGAATGATTTTCTCAATTTTAATCAAATGCATTTGTCCTTTATCATTCATTACTATTTTTATACTTTTCCCTTCTACAATGTTATTATTACTTTTCCAGATGAACCAGTAACTGTGACATGTAATGAAGCAACGCAACATGAGAATAGTGACTCAGAGGAAGAAGATGAGATACCTGAGAAAATTCTCAGAGAGGTTGAAAATTTTGAGAGTAAGCCTAAGTCCAATCTGAACGAAATAGAAGTAGTAATTTTGGGAGATGTCAATACCGTCAAGGAGACTCGCATTAGCATTCACTTATCACCAGCAGAGAAATAAGAGTACATTCGTTTCCTAAAGGAGTACGAGGACATCTTCGCATGGTCGTATGATGACATGACCGGTTTGAGCACTTCCATAGTGGCTCACAAGTTGCCTACTAATCCCATGTGTCCGCCGGTGAAGCAGAAACTTAAAAAGTTCAAACCAGACATGAGCTTGAAAATCAAGGAGGAAGTTACCAAGCAAATCAAAGCCAAGGTTCTCAGGATGGTTGAATACCCAACTTGGTTAACCAACATTGTGCCGGTACCGAAGAAGGATGAGAAAGTCAGAGTATGTGTTGACTATCTTGATTTAAACAGAGCGAGTCCCAAGGATGACTTTCCACTTCCAAACATAGGCATTCTGATCGATAATTGCACCAAGCATGAACTCCAATATTTTCTAGATTGCTTCGCGGGTTATCACCAGATTTGGATGGATGAAAAGATGCTAAAAACATAGTTTTCATCACATCGTGGGGTGTGTATTGTTACAAGATGATTCCATTCGGTCTAAAGAATGATGGGGACACTTACATGAGATCCATGACAACCATCTTCCATGATATGATACACAAAGAAATAGAGGTGTATGTGGACGATGTCATTACCAAATCCAAGAGGGCCGCAGATCACATAGCAGACTTGAGGGAGTTCTTCGACAGGCTAAGGAGGTAGAATTTGAAGTTAAACCCTGCAAAGTACGCATTAGGGGTTCCCACAGGGAAGTTACTGGGTTTCATCATTAGTCTTCGGGGGATCAAGCTGGATTCATCTAAAGTCAAGGCTATTCAAGGAGTTACCGCCACCAAAGAGCAAAAAGGATGTGATAAGTTTCCTAGGATGACTCAACTATATCAGTCGATTCATAGCAAAGTCCACGGTCATATGTGAACCCATCTTCAAGATGCTAAGAAAAGATGCCGAGACAAGTTGGACCGAGAATTGTCAGAAAGCTTTTGACAAGATCAAGGAGTACCTGTCCACACCACTAGTTCTGGTCCCGCTAGAACCAGGATGACCTTTGCTACTCTATTTGTCTATACTGGATGGAGCTTTCGGATGTGTTCTAGGATAACAGAAAGAAATGAGCAAGCCATATATTACTTGAGTAAGAAATTCATGCCTTATGAAGCATGGTATTCTCTACTTGAACGCACTTGCTGTGCTTTGACCTGGACATCCTAGAAATTGAGACATTACTTCTATGCCTACACCACCTACCTCATATCCATGATGGATCCTCTGAAGTAGATATTTCAGAAACACATGCCTACTGGGAAGTCGGCTAAGTGGCAAGTACTACTGAGTGAGTTCGATATTGTCTATGTAATTCAAAAGGCGGTCAAGGGATAGACATTGGCAGATCACCTTGCTAAAAATTTGGTGGGAGGAGAATACAAACCCTTGAAAACGTATTTTCCTAATGAAGAAGTATCATTTGCAGGGAAAGACATTACCGAAGCATACGACAGTTGGAGGAGCTGCAAATTTTAAAGGAGTAGGAATTGGAGCAGTTTTGATATCAGAAACGGGTCAGCATCATCCGGTATTTGCTAAGCTCAGATTTTCTTGCACCAACAACATGGAAGAATATGAAGCTTGCATACTAGGGCTCAATATGGCAGACGACATGAACATTCAGGAGTTGTTGGTGATCGGTGATTCAGATTTGCTTGTGCACCAAGTACAAGGAGAGTGGGCCACCAAGAATTCCAAGATATTGCCATATCTGCACCACGTGCGGGAATTGAGGAGGATATTTACAAAGATAAAATCCCAACATGTGCCCAGAATTCAAAACGTGTTTTCCTACGCATTAGTCACCTTGTCATCCATGATACAACATCCAAATAAGAACTACATTTACCCCATTCTGGTAAGGATCCATGATCATCCGGCTTATTGTGCTCATGTTGAGGAAGAAACAAATGGAAAGCCTTTGTTCCATGAAATCAAAGAATACTTATCAAAAAGAGAATACCCGGAGCATGCAAATCACACTCAGAAACGCACACTCCGAAGATTGTCAAATCACTTATTTCACAACGGATGGGAATTTTACAGAAGAACTCCTGATTTGGGTTTATTAAGATGTGTCAATGCAAAGAAAGTTTCTAGGCCGTTTGAGGATGTGCATGTTGGGACCTGCGGTCCGCACATAAATGGTTTTGTCTTGGCTAAAAAGATACTCAGGGCAGGTTACTTCTGGATGACCATGGAGACAGATTGTATCGAGTATTTTTGCAAATGCTTTCAATGTCAAATACATTCCGGTATGATAAAAGTGCCACCAAATAAGCTCAATGAAACAAGCTCACCTTGGCCATTTGCTACTTGGGGAATGGATGATATTGGTCCAATTGATCCCACAGCTTCAAACAGACTCAGGTTTATTCTGATAGCCATTGATTACTTCACAAAATGGGTAGAGGTTGTATCTTAAAAAGCTGTAACCAAGAAAGTCGTCGCAGATTTTTTCAAGGATTGTATTGTCTGCCGATTTGGAATTCCCGAATCCATTATTACTGATAATGCTGCCAATATCAACAGTGATATGATGAAAGCTATGAGTGAAAGCTTTAAAATCAAGCACAAGAATTCCACAGCCTACAGACCTTAGATGAATGGACCCGTGGAAGCCGCCAACAAAAACATTAAGAAGATACTAACAAAGATCGTAGAAAACCACAAACAATGGCATGAGAAGCTACCTTTTGCTTGGGCAACTCCCTACATGTTGGTTTATGGTACCGAAGTTGTCATTCCAGCTGAGGTAGATATTCCTTCTTTAAGAATCATACAGGAAGTTAAGCTTAGCAATGCAGAGTGGATAAGGAGCCGCTATAAACAATTGGACCTTATCAATAAAAAGAGGATGAACGCAGTGTGTCACGGTCAACTTTATCAGAATAGAATGTCCAGAGTTTTCAACAAAATGGTCAAACCAAGACAAATTGCACCAGGACAGCTGGGGATGAAGAAGATCTTCCCACATCAAGATGAAGACATAGGGAGGTTCTCTCCCAACTGGCAAGGTCCTTACATGGTTCACATGGTTCTAACAGGAGGAGCACTCATACTTGCAGAAATGGACGGAGAAGTCTAGCCAAAACCAACCAATTCAGACGCAGTCAAGAGATACTATGCTTAGATACTTTGTATTTCCTCATTTGATGTAATTGAACTATGCTTGACCTGATTCTCGTTAAAGAGGAGATACGTAGGCAGCCTTATGGGTTTGGTCATATTATAATAAAACTTTCATCTCCCCCCAAGATCAGAACTGGGGCAGAATTTTGAGGAGGGTCCACATAATTCTGGAGCAAGTCCAGCCAATGCCGTCACATGCCAAGAAGTCACTAATCAATCGAGAACTGGGGTAGAATTTTGAGAAGGATTCTCAAAATTTCGGAGAATGTTCAGCAGGGTCCGTCATCCACAAACAGTTAAAGATAATCTACCAAACTAAGCAGAATTTTGAGGAGGACCCTCAAAATTCAAATATGAGAGAGTTGCAATGCCTTCGAAGCGTGTTACAGTCACTAGTTCATCAAAATTATTTGATACGTTTCTAAAACGACTCTATTTTTATCAATAATTGCATATTTCTAAAAATTTATTTCCATAACAGTCAGGTGTCACCCAGAGTAACTCGAAAGGCTTTCAGAATGGAGCAAAGCAAAGCCAGCCGACAGAAGCACAAACCAACTCCCCCCACAAAACTTACAATCTTTCTTTGAACGCGGGCACATCTAATGTAACGATAACATCCGCAGATATATCCCCATAGCATGATTACTATCAATCAAGCCATCAGACACCGAATATACCTCTCTAGCTAAGACACGTGCTACTTTTACTTACTACTTGCTCGCTGCATGAGGCTAATACCTGCCTCCATACTTGCATGAGGCTAATCATTGCCTCCATATTTGCATGAGGCTAATCCTTCCCTCTCATGTTGCATGAGTCTAATCCTTGACTCCATACCTGCATGAGGCTAATCCCTGCCTCCACACTTGCATGCGTCTAGTCCTTGACTCCATACTTGTATGAGGCTAATCCTTGTCTCCACATTCTGCATGAGTCTAATCCTTGACTCCATACTCGCATGAGGCTAATCCTTGCCTCCCTGTTTGCATGAGGCTAATCCTTGCCTCCCTGTTTGCATGAGGCTAATCCTTGCCTCCAAAATTGAATGAGTCTAATCCTTGACTTCGTACTTGCATGAGGCTAATCATTGCCTCCACATTCTGCATGAGTCTAATCCTTGACTCCATACTTGTATGAGGCTAATCTTTGCCTCCCCTTTTGCATGAGGCTATTCCTTGCCTCCCTATTTTCATAAGTCTAATCCTTGACTCCACTTTTGCATGAGTCTAATCCTTGCCTCTCTATTTGCATGAGGCTAATCTCTGCCTCCACATTTACATTAGTCTAATCATTGACTCCCTATTTGCAATGCATCTAATCCTTGACTCCCTATTTGCATGATGCTAACCCTTGCCCCCATACTTGTATGAGTCTATTACTTTACTCCATGAGGCTAATACCTACCTCCACATTTGCATAAGGCTAATCCTTACCTCCTCATCCGCATGGGACTAAGCGTTGTCCCTCTTTGCGCATATATTATTGCTAATACTACCTATTTGCTTTGCAATCGAGCTAAGCTCTGCCCTCCATTTCACTAAGACTTGTCTTTTAACATCATATTATTGCATATCATGGGCTGAAATATTGCCGATCTATCCGAAGGCTTCATAGTCTAAAGGAACCATCCTCATATCCAGAACACACCATGACATGGCTTGAGGATCTTTTAAACTAGCATATCATTATTCCAAGGCATCATGGTTCGAAGGCACCATTATCATGGCTCGAGAACATCATTTCATGGCCTATGAATCCCTTATCTACGCTTCATCTTTCTAGGATGTCATGGTCTAAGGACATCATCCTCATCGTCCGAAGACAACCCTCATGGTCCGAAGGGAATCCACATTATGTTTAAATTCTCGCAAATACGTTTGTAGCACCTTTTATCTGCAGGTAACTTGTAAGAAATCAGTATCCTAGCATGAGCAATCTCACTCCAGTTCCCTCAACCGTCTCGAGCTTTAACCACTCACCTTAGCCGGTTCTGCATCGCGTGCCCTTTATTGCAGTAATTTCATTAGCATATTCTGCAGATGAATCTAGAACTACACATGGCCTGATTCCTATAAAACCAGGGATATGTAGGCAACTTGAAGACTGGAGTTCAGCCTCTATCTTTTAAAAGATCCCATTCGGTCAAAATTGACCATCATTTCTTTACCCGAAAACTCTTTCATCCTTTACGGGTAAAGAGGGGCAGCTGTTGATGCCAAATTTTTCCTTATATATTTTAAGTATGCATAAATACTTTTAAAATAGCATATATATGCAAACGTAAGAATGCACAAGGTTTTTATAATTTTTTCATAATTTTAGGCATTCAAATTGATTTATTTCCGTCCTTTTTATTCATAAAATTCCCAATAATTATTTCCCAAATCATTGTTATGGTAATTTAGTCATTTAATTTTTATATTTTTGCCAAAATACGGTTAACATATTTTTATGCATTTTTTATAATTGTATTTGGTATTTTAAAGCTAAATTGCATATAATTGCAATATTAGCCCATCTAATGTATAATTATATTTTACATGCATAAAGTGCCCTCCTATATTTTTAAAATGATAAATATATATTTTAAATCATTTTGGTACATAAAATTATTTTTCAGAAAACTATTTATTATTTATTATAAATTAAATAGGGGAAAATTATTTATTTAAATTATAGCTAGATTGACATTTCTATTATAGCCTAAATTGGACCCAACCCTAGTCCAATTTCATACCCAATTACCCGACCCAGACCCTATACCCATTTACCCGACCCGGAATCCATTAAATCCTGGCCGTTGATCTGGGAGATCAACGGTCCGTATCACTCCTTCCTTTTTTAATTCCTAACAACCCTGACCCTAATCATTCCCTACAGCTCGCCGCCCCATGCTCTCATCACCTCTCTTCTCTCACCCTAACCCTAATACCCTTTCAACCAGCTCCCTTCTCCGGTGACCACCCTTCAACCCCAAGGCTCGAATGGCCCCTCCATTGCCTCGCTCATCTTCTCTGATGCCTTCAAGGGCCCTGGGCCACGCCGACTTGTATCTATGGTTGCTATTTTGGCTATTCATGGCTACTCCGTTGTGATTTTGGGAAAAGTCACACTATATTTGTTACGATCTTTGAAATTTTAAGCAGGTTCTTCCATCTCTATTTTAGTTTCTTTTGAAACCCTAATTTTCATTTGTATCTCATAGATCTGGGCAATTTTTAAACGATTCGAGTCTGTTCCTTCTATGTTTTACACTGTTCTCGAACCTTTTTTGCAAAAATCATCAATTTCTAGTTGTTTTACCTTCTTCTAAAGTTAGGGTTTTTCGGAACTTCTTCTACACTTTGTTTAAATCAATTCTTTATATTTTAACTCCTATCCTCTGTATATCTCGAATGATTCTATGTTTTTGCTGCTTTTTTCAACTCTCTATGTTAAAATCCCTAATATTTCTAGATTTTTTTTCTTGTTTGGTCATGTGTGTTAGCATGACTACTCGATTCTTGTCAAGTTTCTGTGATTACGTTGCTCTGAATATGTGCGTACTGAATTCTTAGCCTATACCACTTCAATGTGATTATGTTCATCTTGATTATTCAAAACTTGCCATCTTCTGTAGATATTATTGACCCTGCCTGTTTGCTATGTCTAGTTGTTCTTACTCTATTTATATAATTGAGTATGGAAATCATGACTTCCTCTTGATTGATTCTGATTTTCTTATTTTATTGTTTAATTGAAAGATTTTCTTTTAAACCGTAATTTTCTACCTCGTCTATTTAAATTTACAGATTCTCCTACTTGTACCGTGCTAAGCCTACTAATTCAGACTACGCTCTGCATGAATCCACAATTTTATATGTGATTCTTGTCTTACTCGACTTCTTAGGGTTCTGATTTTTGCTTACCATGTGCTTGTTCTTATAAAGTGGTGCTAAATTAGTGTTACCTCATATTTTTACATCCTTGAACCTTTGTGATTGATCTTTCACTGATTCTGCATGATTATTCTACTAACTTTTACCTTGTAGAATTTTTTTCTGACCTTATTCGATGGTGAATTAGGTTTTTATTGATTGCTCAAGTCTTTCCTTGATTTAAGTGTGCTAAACCTGGCTTCTATTATATATTGTGCACTTGTACTATGCAGAAAATATTTCCATAATTGGCATATCCAGCCTTACACAATTTCTTTCCTTATTTGTCATATGTGTATTATTGTTCGAAGTTCATTCCTCAATTAAAGGAAGGACTTACCATGATTTCCTAACTGATTGATTTCGAGTTCCTTAATTACTAATGGGTTGTGATTTTTACCTTATTTACTACCTGCTTTCAAACTATAAATAGCCTAGTTTTTCATTAGCACAACACATGAACACTCTTGGTTCAAAACTCTATCTCTCATACTTAAAAACTTTCTACTCTAGTATGTGCTACTTACTACTGCTCTAAGTTAGCTAATTGCAAGCCAAGGCTAACCATTGTGTCATACTGTTCTTTCAACTCTGCTTACTGTCCTATTTACTGTTATGTTTAAATTTCAATTCAAAGTTCCAACAGCAATATAATTTTCTTATTGCTTCAGTTCATCCTGTTTCTAGTTTGCTTCTATTTGTGGTTTTGTTGTGAAACTTCTAATTGATGTTTACCTTATTATGTACTCCCTTTCCTTTAGATGAGCATGTTACCCCTCTATATTGTATCTAACACGTGTGCACCAATTATCTCTATGTGTTTACCACCATGTGTTCCATGTATTCCCAAATCCCTATCATCCATATATGTGAGCTTGTTCTTTTTTTTGGTTTTGTGACTATGTCTGGTCAGCTGTCTCTAAGCATGCCTATACCATTTCTTGGAGCCTTGCTTAATTATGTGTCCTATGTATTCCCCAGACCCCTTGACCCCTGCTTGTGACGACTAAACCTGCCTTAGTGCTGTGACTCCTGGTTGGGTATGAACCTGTCCTAAGGTGTTTGGACTTCTGTACATTTCTTCAATCTTTTTTCAAACACTCTCTGAGTTTTACTAAATTACTTTCAGGCCTTCTTTTATACAGTTTTCATTAAAATCACTTTCACTCTACTTTTAGTCAATAAGTTATGCCTCCTCTAGTAGGTGTACTGCCTAGGGATCCTTTTAAGAATACTCTGAACTCTGGCATACTGAGGCTGACCTTTCCACACTGCAGTTGTTCAACTTTTGGTCACTAAGCCTAGGTGTAAGAACTGTCCGGGATCTTTGAGATCCTTAGGAAACTTTGATGCACCTAGACTCTGCATTGTCTATGGACTTGAGGCATTTAAGGCCATTGGAGGCTTTGGAAAATCTGGGCCTAATCGGACGCTCCCTATAGAATAACTTCTTGTTTTTTATTTACTTGTGTAATTCATTCATTGGTCTGTCATAACTTATAAACTAATATTGGGGTATTTAGTAAAAAGGGATGGGTAGATACATATCTATGGGGGTAATCCGGGTAGAAATCATGCTGATAGAACTATCTAATTGCTTTATCAAGTAGAAAACATGCTCATAGGGCTTTACATTTTGTCACCTCACCATGCTAGAAACCATGCCTATAGGTTTCAAATAATCATGCCTTCAATGTCTTAAAATCATATTAATTTATAGATGCCATGCCTATAGGATTTAATCCAGATTCTGATATGATGAGTGTTATGTATGTTTTCAATGTCTTAAAATCAGATTAACTAATAGATGCCATGCCTATAGGACTTAATCCAATTTATGTTATGGCAAGTGTTTATGTTTGCATGTCTTAAAATCATATTAACAAAGTTAGAACTCATGCCTATAGGGAACCACATTCGAAATTCTGCCTGTCAATATAAACTAGTCTAGTAATTCAACTTAGTCCACGCTTAGTTCACTTCTGATTGGTTTAATTAAATAGTCTATATCTTATGAAACAAGTTCTTTAAAACTGCCTCAATTTAACAGTAGAACAGCATGCCTATAGGTACTAAAGAAGTCCGTTTCAAAACCTGCTTTGTTTCTATATAAATATAGTCACCAGTACTCCGCGTATAGGCAAGCCTTTAAGGCATTTTCAAAAATGCATTTCTAAAAGCTGTTTCTATTGCTTAATGTTTCTGATCCTAGCAGGCTTTAAAAAATCAATAGGCAACTGCTAGGGTCACTACTCCTGAGTTTCTAAAAAATAAGTTGTTTGTTTTCGCATATTCACCTAGATATCCTTCCTTAGGACATTGTCTAATAATAGCCCTTAATTGTGCTTGAGTCGTGCTGTTTATGTTCTTGCTTGAGGAGGAAATTTTGAGCCTCTAATTGCTCCTTTTATATGTTGAAAGTCCTAATTGTTTTTATTGTCGCCTTAGAATTTTTACCTTTTTAAAACCTTAGGGTTCCGTCCAGAACCACTTATAGGTAGAGGTCCTAAATCCCTCTAGGACCATTAAGGAGGATCAGGTAGCAGCATGCAATAAAGATCGATGATCAAACATTCACTTTGCATGACCAATAAGGGGATGGGAAGGGTATATATGGGATATGATGACTACGTGGTAATGTTACATGTAGCCCTTCATCGAGGAGTGTTTACCGAATATTATGTGGGGTGATCCAATAGGCCAACCAACCTAGTACCCCTCCTTTACCCAAAAATTCCTTTTCTAATTTAAAACCTTTGCAACTTTTGTTCAAAAATCCTTACTTGAATTACCCAACGTGCTTTACTTGTAACCTATTTGATTTAACTGTTATGGACTAATTTGTGAATATAAGTTCGGCCGGGACCCACTATTGTATACCAATAGGGGTGCCTAACACTTTCTCCTCGAGGTTACTTCGAACATTACCCTAGTCTCTGGTAATGCAAACCAATTCAAGAGTTAATCACTCTAGTTGTCCTAACGTACCATAATTTGTTAGGTAGAGACTTTTCAAATACCCAATTCCCAAAAGAAAATAAGTCATTACCCCCATGGAATGTCAAAACCCGGACCTCTCTCTGCGATGAGGGGAAAAAAGGGGGCACAACAATGATTTTACTAGAGCCACTTGGACTCATCTTCTTTCTTCCAAGAGTAAGGCTTTGTCAATTCTTAAAGCTTTCACTTCTATGGTAAAAGCTCACTTCCACTCTTCAATACACACCTTTAGATCAGATTATGCTTTTGAACTTGGGAGTAGTTTTGAAGCCATCAGTTTCTTTGCTTCTCATGGTATTTTACATCAATCTTCCATTCCCTATACTCCACAACAAAATGGTATTGTGGAAAGGAAACACAATCTTATTTTAGAAGTGTCAAGAGCCCTACTGTTTTAATCCAAACTACCACTAAAATTTTGGGGGGGAATGTGTCCTCACTGCTACATACCTTATCAACAATATGCCTTCACCACTTCTTCTAAAGATTTGTCCTTTTGAACAACTTCATGGGCGTGATCACTTAAGATAATTTTGTTGTCTCTACTTTGCAACTTCTCCTAAGGTTGGTAGGTATACCTTTCAATCTAGAGCCATTGCATGTGTATTCTTAGGCTATACTGTGGCAAGAAAGGTTACAAATTGCTTAATTTTTCTAACTCCTCTATTTTCCATTCTAGAGATGTGGTCTTCCATGAACACATTTTTCTCTATTCTTCTTCTACTTCTTCTTATTTCAATGTGTTACCTCCCACTTTTTTGGATGTCCCAACTCATCCTCCTGTGGTTACTCTCTCTACTAACCATCCCGATCCTCTCTCCAATCCTCCTCTTGTTCCTTCTTCTTCTTCACCTCCTCCGGTTTCATTTCTTTCTTCTCCTATTTCCAACACCATTTTTCCTACCTCCTCCTTTAAGAAAGTCCACTATAACTGTTATTCAACCCTTTTGCCATGAGTATTATGTCTGCTCCTCTATCCTTTACATCACTGCTCCAACACAATCCAAGATTTCCTACAGTGAAGCTCGCATGCATGAACCTCATTTCTACCAGCAGGCTGCAGGTAATCCTGCTCGGAAAGAGACCATGCTTTTTCATGTTCTTGAGGCTAATCAAACTTGGGACATTGTCCTTCTTCCCCCAAATAAAAAGACTATTCCTTGCAAATGGGTTTATAAGATTAAACAGGGGGAAGATGGGTCTATTGAAAGATACAAAGCTAGGTTGGTTATTAGATGCGATACTCAGGAGGGAGGAATAGACTTTACCGAAACCTTCTCCCCTGTTATCAAACTCACCACCATCAAATGTCTCCTGAAACTTGCCATCAAGAAGAGTTGGACTGTGTACCAGCTGGATGTCAATAATGCCTTCTTGCATGGTGATCTCCATGAGAAGGTCTATATGAAAATCCCTCTCGGTCTTGATGTCTACTCTGCTTTTTCTTTAGCTCCTTTAGTCTGCAAACTCAAGAAATCTCTCTATGGCCTTAGGCAAGCTTCCAGGCAGTGATTTTCAAAACTGTTTGAGGCTTTCCTCTCAAGGGGCTACATTTCTAGTCTAAATGATTACTCCCTCTTCACCAAATTTTCCTCTATATCTCTAGTGATATTGGCTGTCTATGTTGATGATAAATTATTGGCTAGAGATGACTTCACTGAAATGCAATCTCTGAAGTCTTTTTTGGATGATCAGTTCAAGATCAAGTATTTGGGTTTAGTCCACTATTTCTTAGGTCAGGAGATCTCCAAGACTTCTCAGGGTTATGTTATGAGTCAGCACAAAATACACTTCTGACCTTCTTACTGAGTTAAACTGCAATCACTTTTCTACTGTTGTGACTCATTTGGACCCTTCTATCAAGTTGACTATAGATATGGATGATCCACTCCCTAATTCTAGTCGGTACAGAAGACTAATTGGAAAACTCGATTTCCTGCAACACACCAGACCAAACATTTCATTTTCTGTTCAACATTTGAGCTAGTTCCTTCAGACGCCTCATGTTCCTCACATGATGGCTGTCTTATATCTTCTCAGATATTTGATGGCTGCTCCTTCTCACGGTGTGCTCCTCTCCAACTCTCCTGATTTGTCTCTTGTGGCTTATTTTGATTTTGATTGGCCATCTTGTGCTATATCTCGCAAATTAGTTACTGGTTTTTATATGACACTTGGTGGGAGCCTTATATCTTGGAAGAGCAAGAAACAACCTACCATTTCCTTGTTTTCAGTTGCGGCTGAATATAGGGCCCCAAGGAATGTTGTTGTTGAAGTTTCTTGGTTGGTCAGACTCCTTGGGGATCTTGGTCTTCATATTTGTTCTCCTGTCCTAGTCCATTGTAATAGTCAGGTTGCCCTTCACATTGCCAAAAATCCAGTCTTTCATGAGCGTATGAAGCATATTGAAATTGATTTCCATTATGTTCGTGAGTGTTTGAATTCTGGGCTTATCTCTTTACATTTTGTTTCTAGTACTAAACAGTTGGCTGATATTATGACCAAGGCTCTATCTAGATAGCTTCATCACAACTTTCTTGGCAAGCTTGGTGTGTTTTCACCCTCCAGCTTGGGATAGGGGTGGGGGTGGGGGTGGGGGTGGGGTATTAACACTGATATGGACTCACCTTCAACTAAATGAAAGAGCCCAGCCCAGCAACAATAAGACACTCCCGGATACCCGGCCCACTTGTATGATTCTCATTTCTTTTATTCTTTACACATTTGTTGGTGTAAGTATAAATATACCTATTATGTAAATAGAATAATAATGAAAATAATATAGTCTGGTCCTTGTATTTTGATCGACTCATTTTTCTCTCTTCTTTCTCTCACCCTAACTAGGGTTTTCTCATTTTCTTTTGCGCCATTGCGGCTTATTCTTCAATCTAACAATAAAGCCATGAAATACAATATCTTGAAAGCAAGTAAACACTGAATTTCATAAAAATCCTTTTAGGTTAACGGGTGAAGCATATATGTTGACCCCAAGCTCTTCAAACTATGCCTTATTAATAGTATAAATAATATAATATAAAAAAAATAGGAATGCTTATCATAAAATAAATTATACTCCTATTTATCTTAAAAATTGTCTTATCTATTCACTATGTATTTAAAATGAATAACGAATAGATTATTTTGTATTTGAATCAATCTTGAATATAAAATCTTGAAGAAATTACACCCTTATTAGCTAGTGTAAATAGTTTTAAGGTTATTTAAGTTATTTTAATAGAAAAAGAGTTTATTAGCACTTTTCAACCAAACACTTGAGCAACTTATTATCAATTTCAATACTGTTTTCAAACACGTAACTGCTTAATTATTAAATTAACTTTAGTACAGCCAAACGGGCTCTAATACACTAGCCGGGTATGCCATTAACTGTTTATTACTAGTATTTTTTGAACTTCAGCCTTTTTGTCTCTTTCTTCTTCTTTTAATAAGAGAAAAAAAATTAGTTTTTGGAAATTCAGGGAGAAGTGAGTCAGTTCAATTATTGACAAGTATTAAACCTTCGTTTGTCAAGTAGCGATCCATTGAATATAACAACGACAGATCCTTCTGTTCTTCTGAGCACAAAGATACAAAAGTTTTTACAGCAATAATGCCATAATAATAATACACATTCAGAGAATTCTTACCATATGGCTAGGTAACAAAGGATAAGTCTACTCTGCACCAGAATTCTCTAGACCGACCAGGTGGATAGACTTGTCGATCGTGCTTTTTAAGGACCTTTTGGCAAATTTGTATGTGAAATTAAACTTATTTTGGAATGACTAAGGTAATAATCAATTAAACGACTTGTTCTAAAGCACACATCACCCGTTACATGATTATGCTAGCATATATAGTACAGTAGTAGTGGGTAGAATTGTAGCAGTAGGTAAGGAAGTTACTTACTTACCACATTCTCAAGCTTTCTCTTCCCCACTCCACACCTTTTCGCAACTGGGAATTAACATTTACTTCTTCTTCTTGTGGGTTTTGAAGTAGGGGCGAAGCTAGAGTGGCAGAAGAGATTCATCTCAACTTCTTGTGTCCAAAAATTATACTCCCTCCGTTTCAATTTATGTGAATTTTTTTTTGTCCGTGCAAAAAAGAATGATCACTTTTCCTATTTGGAAACAATTTATTTTTTTATGCAATGATTTATGACCACACAAAAGATATATGCTTCATTTTGCACCGCAAGTTCAAAAGTCTTTTCTCTTTTCTTAAATTTCGTGCCCAGTCAAATGAGTTCAAATAAATTGGAGGGAGTATTATATATTTAAGTTCAAAAACTTTCTGTCTCTTTTTTTATATGAATCTAGCTCCTTGATAAAATCCTTGCCTGCGCAACTGCTCGCATGTAATGTCTATTTTACCTATTTAACAGAGAAATGTGTATATTTGATTTGAGATAGAAAGAGTAGCGAATTCATACGGGATAATTACATCTTATTTTATATTTGGTATATGTTTTTCATTCAAGGTTATAAATTTATTTGAGGTAATTTCTGTTTAACTCAAAAGATTTTTAATTCTTTTTAAGCAAATCAATCAAAGATGAGAGGGGTAAATTGTAGTCGAAAATAATAAACTCTCGGATCGTTATAGTAAAAAGATAGCAAAGATATATGTAGAGAGAGAGATCATAAAAGCATAGAGAGAGAGAGAGGGAGTCATAATAATCTTGTATATTTCCAGAATCTGCCTATTACAAGGCTTGAAATCTCTCTTATATACTCTGGGGGGGGGGGGGGGGGGGGGGAGTGTTTCTCCTAATTGTAGGGACGACGAATTAAGGATTGTTTACTGTGACAAATCTAACGACGATGCGAGGACGTCCCCCCTTTCACCTCTGGGTTATTCCCTTGTATCGACTCGTGGGTTCGCAGTTGCCTGTCATGGTAGCTGTAGGCCGTGATTGGTCACATTTAGACCCATACAGTTAGTCCCTCCGCTCGTCGAGGTCGCAACGGGATGCGTCCTTGACGAGCGGACCTGATGCCTCCTTTAGGAAGGATTTGAATCGTTGAAATGTGACGACGCGACCAATAAGAGGTGATACCCTTGTTTGGCGGAAAGTTTAGATGTACACGCCACCTTGGGTGACGTTAGCTCTCGCATGCGTCATCATTGTGCAGGTTTTCGAGGCAGAAAGACTGACATTGTGGCGCTTGGTTTCCTGTGCTGATTTGAAACCTGCCGCCTCGATTCGGGCACCACCTAACCCTATAAATAGGTGAAGGGTTCAATTTCATCAAAAACTTTAGCCATTCTTGAGAGTCCTCTAATCTTCTTCTTCCGTTTTCACATTTCCTCATTTTCATTCCTGACCGGAAGTCTTCTTCTGTTTTTCTCCATTTGTGTGGCTTGTTTTCTTTAAACAAAATCATGCCGAGGTCCTGTCGCAGAAATGAGGAGGTTCCCGAGATCGCTCAGGTGAGTGCAGTACCTTTCTCCGATAGCGGAGAGGTGGAGATGGAAGATGATGACAGTCCTCTCATAGTGGAGGTGTTACTACCGAGGCATCCCCTATCTCGGAGTGACTTCAACAAGGACCCACCCGTTACTCCGAGCCCAGTGATTTCGAAGACGGACCAGACTCACCTCGATGCTCTCCACATAAAATATAGTATCCCAGCCTATGTGGAGATGGCTCTGGCGGAGGGGGATTACCTTGACATTCATAGGCCTGGGTATTGTGCCTTCTATGAATACCCTTTCATGACAGGTTACACCCTTCCTCTCTTTCCTGTGGCGGACGAGTTCTGCAAATTCTACCATATTTTCCCGGCTCAGCTCATGCCATACACACTCAAGGTGCTTCTTCTATTGACTAAATATGCGGAATTAGTCGAGTGCGACGTCTCCATGCATCATCGCTTGCACTTATTTTCACCTGGTTTCCTTAGGGGAACCATGGTGCACCTAAGACTTCGCGGCACAAAAGGGTTGGTGGTCGGGACGGACGATCGAGCGAGCCATAAATATTGGCACAAGTATTTTTTCATCAAGACCGAACACGTGGTCTGTAACCTTGCCGGATTTCCAGAGAGGTGGAATAAAACATGTAAGTACCGTAGTTCATTAGACTCTCCATACTCTGGGATGTTGCTTTGACCGTGGTCGATGTAATATCCTTCGTGTTTCGAGCGAGGTCAAACTATTGTCGATGGCCTTGGCCACTGGGATGTTTCTTCGACCATGGTCGAAGTAGTATCCATCGTGGTTCGAGCGAGGTCGAACTATTGTCGATGGCCTTGGCCACTGGGATGTTGCTTTGACAGTGGTCGAAGTAGTATCCGTTGTGGTTCGAGCGAGGTCGAACTATTGTCGATGGGCTTAGCAATTGGGATGTTGCTTCGACCGTGGTCGAAGTAGTATCCGTTGTGGTTCTAGCGAGGTCGAACTAATATCGATGGACTTGGCCATTAGGTTGCTGGCGTTTCATATAATGGAGGTTTCTGCTCATATAATGGAGAATTCTTTTTCATACAATGGAGATTTCTATTTATACAATGAAGATTGGATTGTACAGTCCCTTCATTACTTCGGCCTGAAGATCGTGATGAAGGGCCGCAGTGATGAAAAGTGTGCCAATCCACAGGGTATCCCCCTCGCCGCCTCGTTAAAAACCTCCCCGAGAAAACCCGATTGGGGCAAAACTCGGGTGAGAGAAAAAGAGTATGAGTTAGGTGACGCCTTTCAGAAGTGGAAGTATTTTACATGGGCGACATTTCAGTTATTTTGGAGTAGTTTGCCCTCCATTGTTTCCAGTTGGAATGCTCCTTTATTTGCCACTGCTATGATTTTACACGGTCCATCCCAGTTGGTTCCTAATTTTCCCTCATTCGGGTCTTTTGACGCTAATGTTTTGGCCTTGAGGACGTAGTCGCCGACTCTGAGTGATCTTACCTTGGCTTTTTTGTTGTAGTATCTCTCTACTTGCTGCTTCTCGGCTATCATTCTTATGTGGGCCATGTCTCTCCATTCTTCAACTTCATCTAGGTCTTGCAACCTACTTTAGTTGTTATCTGCTCCGCTTATACGAGAGTATCTTAGATTGGGTTCCCCGACTTCGATGGGTATGACTGCGTCGGTCCCTTAGACCAGTGAGTATGGCGTTTCTCCCGTGCTGGACTTTGGTGCAGTTGGATATGCCCATAATACTTCAGGTAGTAGTTTGGGCCATAGCTCTTTAGCTTCTTCGAGCTTCTTTTTCAATATGTGTAATATCACTTTGTTGGAGGACTCGGCTTGGCCGTTGACAACGGGATGATATGGTGTGGAGAGTATTCGCTTGATGTGCCATTTCTCAAAGAACTCAGTCGTTCTCTTTCCAACGAACTGGGATCCATTATCGCAGCTAATTTTTATGGGGATACCGAAGCGGCATATGATATTTTTCCATATAAAGGCAATGACCTCCTGTTTGTATATTTGAGCATACGTACCTTCTTCTACCCATTTAGAGAAATATTCAGTTAAAACCAAAAGAAAACGTACTTTTCCTTGTCCCGCTGGAAGAGGACCGACTATGTCCATCCCCCACTTTATGAAAGGCCATGGCGAGGTGACCAAATGGAGCAATTCTCCTGTTTGATAATCATAGGTGTGTGCTTTTGGCATTGTTCGCATCTCTGGACATAGTCTGCTGCTTCTTTTTTCATACTACGCTAGTAATAGCCTGCATGAATGAGGCATCAAATGAGGGCGCGGTTCCCTGTATGGACGCTGCAATTACCCTCGTGTACTTCCTCTAGTACTTGCCTCGTTTGATGTGGTCCGAGACATTTGGCTAGGGGCCACCGAATGTTCTCTTGTAGAGGTCATGACTTACCAGGCTGTATCGAGCCGCTTGTGTTTGGAGTTTCTTGCCTTCTTTTTTGTCTTGTTGGAGTGTTCCATCTTGTAAGTAGGACACAAGGCGGTTACGCTAGTCCCAAGTTAGGTTCAGGGAGAGTACCTTGACGTGGTCTATCGCTGAATGAAGGAGAGTGACAACATTTTCCTTGTTAATATTCTTGGTGGACGCAGCTAATTTGGCGAGGCCATCCGCTTTAATGTTTTATGCTTTAGGGATCTGGTCGAAGCGACATTCGTCGAACTTCGACAATAGCTTATGGATTTCCGACTGATATCTCTGCAGCCTTTGCTCTTTGATTTGGAAAGTCTCAGTGACTTGATTTACAACGAGTTGAGAGTCGCAGTGGAGGATGAGCCGTCGGGCGTCGTATTTGAGGGTTAACTTCAGACCTGCAATACAGCCTCATACTCAGCCTCGTTGTTAGTCATCTCGGGGCATCATATGGACTGGCAAATTACTTCGCCCGTATGGACTTCGAGGATGAGTCCCAGTCCCGATCCCGAGGTGTTCGAAGCACCGTCAGTTTAGAGGATCCAGAGGTCGGTACATGTAGAAGTGCGAAGCGCTTCTTGTTTCACCTCAGGCAATATCTCTGCGCTGAAGTCGGCGAGGAAATCGGCGAGCACCTGCGACTTAATAGCAGTTCGCGGTTGGTAAGTTATGTTGTGCTCGCTAAGTTTTATTGCCCATTTAGCGAGTCTGCCTGAGAGCTCGGGCTTATGCAGGACACCTCTTAGGGGAAGGTTGTTATTACTTTTATGGGGTTGCATTGGAAATAGGGTCTAAGCTTGCGTGAAGCTATGACTAGTGCCAGAGCTAGTTTTTCAAGGTGAGGGTACTTTGTCTCGACATCTATTAAGGTCTTGCTGATATAGTAAATAGGATATTGTGTACCTTTATTTTCGCGAACCAAGATCGCACTGACAGCAACTTCGGATACTGCCAAATATACAAGCAAACATTTGCCTGGGTTCGCTTTACGAGTAGTGGTGGTGAGGATAGATACGCCTTTAGTTTCCTCAGGGCGTCAATGCACTCCTTGTTCCATTGTAGATCGTATCCTTTCTTAGTATATTGAAGAACTTGTGATATTTGTCTAAGGACCGTGAAATGAACCTCGACAAGGCAGGTATTCGCCCTGTTAGCTTCTGTACCTGTTTCTTGCTGGTCAGTATCTCAGGTATTGTGTCGATGGCTTTGATTTGATCAGGGTTGACTTACATCTGTCGTTGTGATGCGAGGAAACCTAGGAATTCCCCGAGGCCATGCCGAAGGCGCACTTTTTTGGATTTAACTTCATCCCATACCGTCTCAATATCTTGAAAGCTTCTTTCAAATGATTAATGTGATCCTCCTTCTTTGCCGATTTTACCAGCATATCATCGATATAAACCTCCATTACTTTTCTGAGCTATTCCTTGAACATCTTGGTGACCAATCTCTGATAAGTGGCCCCTGCGTTCTTGAGCTCGAACATCATCACTTTATAGCAGTAAGTCCCTTGGTGAGTGATGAAAGTTGTTTTTTTCCTGGTCCTCTTCGGCCATTAGGATTTGGTTGTAACCGGATTACGCATCCAAAAAACTCACCAGTTCATGTCCTGCTATCGCATCGATCAGTTGGTCGATATGGGGTAACGGGAAGGAATCTTTTGGGCATGCCTTGTTTGGGTCGGTAAAGTCCACACACATTCGCCACTTCCCATTCTTCTTTTTGACCATGACCACATTGGCGACCCACTGGGGGTACTTCGATTCTCTGATGGAATAGTTGGTGAGCAATTTGTCCACTTCTTCGCTGACCGCTTCATTGATTGCGACATTGAATTTCTCCTTACTTGCCGTACTGGCAGATAGAGTCGGTCGACATTCAACCTATGAGTGGCGGCCCTTTGGGATCCCCAGCATATCTGAGTGGGAAAAGGCAAATAAGTCAGCGTTGTTAGTTAAAAAATCATGATACTTACTTGGTTATAAGAGGTTGTCCCCTATCTAAGCTTTCCTTGTGTTGTCAGCATTGTCCAGCTGGACTGGGTCGAGGTTTTCTATAGTTTCCTTGTAGGCTTCTATGATGTCTGGGTCTCTAATGACCTCTAGGTCGGGTTTAGTTTTGACATGGCTAATTGCTATGCCTCCGCGGTTTCTCCTTTCAGCTGTTTGGTATGCGTTCAATCTTGCGCGATCCGATAGCATTCTTGGGCGGTACGCGGTTTGCCTCGAATGCTGAATACTCCCCATGGGGTGGGAAATTTGATCACTTGATAAAATCTCGAGGGGACGACTCGCATGGCGTGTATCTTGGTTCATGATGTGGCATTATAGGATGTTTCTTGGTTCATGACATGGAATGTGGTTTCTAACGTGACTCCTCCTACTAAGACAGGCAGCACTATTTCCCCGGATGTCTGCTCTACTGCATTGTTGAAACCCGTTAGTGTTATGCAATGCGGTATTATTCTATCCTCGAGCCTCATTTGCACGAGAACTCTCGGGTGGATAATACACGCGCCACTTCCGTCGTCTACCATTATTCTTTTTATATCCGTATTAGTAATGCGCAAAGTTATAACTAAAGCATCATAGTGAGGGAAAGACAAACCATCGGCATCTGACTTATTGAAGATGATACTGTCTTCGAAGTCGTCATATCGTTTGTGAGCGACCGTACATTTGAGTTTGTGCGTGGTGGTGAACTTCACATGGTTGATCACTGAATCATCACCGCCACCGATAATCATCTGTTTGGTACGTGCCAGCGATGGTGGTTTTGGAGGTCCCTGAGAGGGGTCACGTCCTCTGGCGAAGTTGGCCCTTCCTTTATCGCTGATCAATTCCTTTAGGTACCCCTGGTTCAACATCATGACCACCTCTTGTCGCAGGTGTATCCTCTTTCCTGATGGAATTTGCAGAGGACATTTGACCTTCTTGCGCTCGGGTCCGATTTTATTTTTGGTGGCCATTGCACATTCGTGCCCGGCTTCTCCAGTGCGTACACTATCTCTGAAGGAGAAACACAAAAGTTATGAGCAGATAATAGTGGAGGCATACCTCTTTCGTTCTGAAGGGATGTGGTGTGTTGTAGCATGGCATCTGCATGTCTCGGAGAAGGCAAGTTAAATGTTCTAACATATGTCTTTCTCTGTTGAAATGCGGGGGTTGATCCCTGCACCCGTCGTTACGTCGATCCCTTGTTTCCTCGGTCTGGACTGACGTTAGTCGCTGAGTTAGGCCATTAAGATCGTCTTCGTCTTCCCTTACCTCGGCATAATAGGCGTTGTGAATCTTTTCCCATGTGGTGGGAGGGTACTTCATGAGTCTATTGAGCAATTTCTTGGTTGCCTTCGATCCGTTCCTATTTAACCCATTTTCGCGACCGCCATTTCTTTTGACGCATTTGGCAGTCCCATTGTCACTCTATTGAATCAGGCCAGGAAGTCTCGAAGTCCCCCGCCTACTGTTTGATTGATAGAGAAGAGGTAGAAAATTTGTCCGACATCTCCTCAAACGTTGATATCGATCGTGCTGGTAGTTGGGAGTACCATGTCAATGCTCCTCCTGTCAAAGTCTCACCTAACATTTTTAGCACAATAGAAGGCATTTGCTCTTTTGACAGGTAATTGCCCTTTACCGCGATGACGTAATAGATTAGATGATTTTCTGGATCCATGCCCCCGTCGTATATTCTCAAGTATGGTGGCATTTTGAAGGTTTTCAGGATTGGGTGAGGAGCAGCTCCCTCGCTGTATGGCTGTTTGACGAGCCTTCCCACATCACGTTTTGGTAGTAGCTTAGGGGCGCTAGGTATTTTGTCAACCCTTTCCTGGTGCTCTTTCATTTAATTGTGGAGTGCTTTGTTTTCGTTTTCTATTTCTTCCATTTTTTTCAAAATGGTTGTGAGTGCACCGTCACTTGCAGCGATGATAGTGCAGGTGTTGCTCTCTCCGTAGCACCTGGTTCTCCGGTGGCAACTGTGATTTTTGCAGTCGGCAAGTCTTCGGTATTTCCTTGAGGGGGCTTTTCGAGCATGTTGTTTAGGGCACTTGTCAACCACTTCTCTAGTAGCTTTTTGATTGCTGGCGGTGTTTCTCTCGCCGTGGACGTAGAAGCTCGTTTTTCACACAAGACTGTTAGATCCTCGTGTGGAGACTGTGAGATCTCCCCCTCCGGTGTATCACTTGGTGTTGTATTCTCGGTGTCTTCCCTACTGGCTTCGTTGAGGGAGTTTAAGAGGTTGTTTGAGACATCTGCTATCATCTTCAATCTTGTTTCTTTTTCCGCCATTGTTGGTTCTTATGGGGTATGAAGAACAGTGATCGTTGCTTTCTATATCCTAAATGAGAATTATGATTTCGACTATGGAAATCCCCACAGATGGAGCCAAATTTTTGACTCAAAAGATTTTTAATTCTTTTTAAGCAAATCAATCAAAGATGAAGGTGTAAATTGTAGTCGAAGATAATAAACTCTCGAATGGTAGTCGAAGATAATAAACTCTCGAATCGTTATAGCAAAAAGATAACAAAGATATATGTAGAGAGAGAGAGATCATAAAAGCATAGAGAGAGAGTCAGAATAATCTTGTATATCTCCAGAATCTGCCTATTACAAGGCTTGAAATTTCTCTTATATACTAGGGGGGATGTTCTTCTAATCGTGGGGACAACGAATTAAGGATCGTTTACTGTAACAAATCTAACGACGATGCGAGGAAGTCCCCCCTTCCACCTCTGGGTTATTCCCTTGTACCGATTCGTGGGTTCGCGGTTGCCTGTCGTAATAGCTGTAGGTCGTGATTGGTCAGAGTCAGACCCATACAATTTCGAGTCTGACACTAAATGAACTTCTAATCTAATCGTACTATGTTTTAAGAGGCTACATGGTGAAACTGTCGCATTAACCTTACTATGTGACGATCAAAATTAAGGGTAAGGAAAACAAATGAGAAAACTTATGAAATATTGGTATTAAAATTAGCCTAATTATTGGAGCACATGTATATATCTATTATAAGAATACTTTGTTTCAACCCATAAATGGTAATTTTCTAGATACTAAAAACTTGTCGGTGTCTTTCTCGCTCGTAACAGGATCCTAAGATCATGCCTTATCTGACTCGTGAAAACATGCACTCACATAATAAAATGAATTAAATATTAAAATTAAGAACGAACATTTAAAATATTTGTTGTCGTTTACTTTGGTTGTGCAAATTTGTTATGATTAATGACAAGTGTGTGTTGGGGACCTCTTCAACGTTCATTGCAGCCACCAAACTCCATGTTCATGATTTCATCAACACTATTTTTATGAAGCCGATGAAATTGGATTGCCTTTCACACAAAAAATAAATGATGATTAAAATAAAAACTTTTATTTTTTGTTTCGCTGCATTCCTTTTTACTAAAAATTAACCAAAAGTATGTTTCCCAAATTAAGGAGCACTCTTTTGAAAAATGAATAATAAGTAACGATAGAAAAATTAGAACCCTAATTCAAAAAAGAGTAAATTTGTGACAATCCGACCCGTCGTCTCATGTATTATTGCTCAGTTTCCCCTACTTCATGCTTCTTCATGTTTCATTATCAGTATGTGGTGTGTTAGAGTTGATTTGGATTGGTATTGGTAGAAAATGGGACACTTAGCCTCTTTAAGGAAGACTTAAGCTGGAAAAGTCAACCGGACGTTGACTTATGAGTTATAGGGCTCGGATATGATTTTTGGTGATTCAGTTAGCTTCGGGAGATGATTTGTGACTTAGGAGTGCGATCGGAATTGATTTTGGAGGTCCGGTATAGAATTAGGCTTGAATTGGCGAAGTTAGTATTTTGGCAAATTCCGAGTGATAGGTGAGATTTTGATCCGAGGGTCGGAATGGAATTCCGCGAGTTGATGTAGCTTCGATATGTGACTTGTGACGTGTGTGCAAAATTTCAGGTCATTCGGACGTGGTTTGGTTGGGTTTTTTATTGAATGTGAGTTTCGGAATAATTTGAAGAACTTAGGCTTGAAATTGATGAAAAATGAGGATTTTTGTGTTGTTGGATGTGTTTTTAAGATTGGAACAAGTTTGAATAGGGTATTGGATCATGTCTGAGCTTTTGGTTGAGGTCCCGGGGGCCTCAGAGTGAGTTCGGGTGGTCAAACGGAAGGTTTTTGGAGTTAATTGCACGTTCAAATTTGCTGGTACCTGTTGGTTTCGCACCTGCGGTTATTGGACCGCAGGTGCGGTCTCGCTGAAGCGGTATGAGGAGCGCGAAAGCGAAAAAACTTGGCCCTTGCCAGGTTCCACAGCAGCGGGTGAAGGATCGCAAAAGCGGTCAGTGCTTTGGTAGTGTAGTTTCGCAGAAGTGGAATAATTATCGCATCAACGGGTCCGCAGAAGCGGACGTAAATCGCAGAAGCGGTTTTGGGTCATAAGAGGAAGTTCGGCGGAAGCGGGAATTGTGTCGCAAAAGCGGCTTTGGACCTTAAGTGAAATTCCGCAGGAGCGGAAAAATGACCGCAGAAGCAGTATTGCGGAAGCGGATGTGGGGACCGCAGAAGCGAAAACCCCTGGAGTCAGAAGGGTTTTATATTCATTTTTAGTTCCGCGAAGCTTATGTTATTTCCACCATTTTTAAGCGAGTTTGAGAGCTTTTGGCGAGAATTTAAGGGAGTTTTGACTGGGAATCGATTGAAGGTAAGTCCCTTAGCTTAAATACCGAGATTATGTTAGATTTAACATGGGAATTGATTGAAATTCATTAAAAAGGGGGTAAATCTAGGGCTTGAGTTTTTGATATTTCAAATTGTGATTTGATAGGTCATTTGAGCTCGGATTTGGGAATTCTTGGTATGTATGGACTCGTGGCGAGACGAGGAATCCGGTAATGTAAGTTTTGTAATTTTTCGAGAAGTGGGCACGGGGCTCGGGTTTTGCTAGTTTCTAGATTTTTGCTAATTTTCGATTGTTTTCGATTGGATATTGTTCCCTTAGCATATTGTGATGTATTCGCTCTGATTTTGGTTAGATTCGACGCGCATGGAGAACGATTTGAGGGCAAAGGCGTCGCGAGCTAGAGATTTCACCGGTTCGAGGTGAGTAATGATTGTAAATGATATCCTGAGGGTTTGAAACCCCGGATTGCACATCGTAGTGCTATATTGAGGTGACTTCCACGCCGGATAGTGGGCATGGGGTAGAGCACCGCTGGGGATTGTGACTTGGTCCGTCCCGATTGATTAATTTATCGCGTATTTAACTAAAATTTATTTGTTATCACTGTTGTTTGGGCTGATTGCCGTATTTGGGCTTCGTGCCAACTATTTGAACCCTTTGGGGATTATTTTCACCGTCTTCCTCACTATTTTGACTTATTAGTTAAACTCAGTCATACTATTTCTCCACTACTTTACAACTCAGCCACTTTTACTCATATTGAGTCTTAAATGATAATTTGGGCTGAGGACTATTATTTTACTAGTGCCCGAGGGGCTTGTGATGATATTTTGACTGAGTGCGGCCGAGGGCCGAATGTAAGGATACACGGAGGGATGTGAGGCCTAGGGCCTGGATGTGAGGATTATATATGGATCAGACTGCACGCCGCAGTAGTATATTATATGGATCGGACTGCACGCTGCAGTAGTATATTATATGGATCGGACTGCACGCTGCAGTAGTATATTATATGGATCGGACTGCACGCCACATTATGTATATATTGGATCGGACTGTATACCGCAGTGATATATAGCGCTTGGACTGTAGGAGCCCCTCTGGAGTCTGCACCCCCACAGTGAGCGCAGGTACCCATATGGATCGGGCTGCACGCCGCAACGATATGTGGATCGGGCTGCGCGCCGCAGCCGTTATTATGTGATATTGTTTCTGAGAGTGAGTTGAGAGAGAGAGAGCCCGAGGGGCCGAGAATGTTGTGGAGAGTGAGCCCGAGGGGGTGGCTCAGTCTGAGATATTGTCCGAGGAGCGAGCTTTTATGTGCTCATTTTGCATACTTCTTGCCTTTTTACCTGTTATACTGTGGTATTTGTGCCCGAGGGGCGGATTTTCTGTGCTAATCAGCACTAACTATTTTGAAACCGTTTTCGTAATTATTGAAAGGACCATTTTCGAAAGAGATTTGAACTGAGCCGAAACATTTCTAAAGATTTCACTGATTTCACGGTTTTCTCAGAAATCGTACCCGGCTTCTGTATAGCATGTTGGTTGCTTTAAGTGATCGTGATTTCTGGCTGCTCAGTTATTATTTACTTTTATTACTCACCGAGTTGGAGTACTCATTTTACTCCTTGCACCTCGCGTGCAGATGCAGGTATTGTTCACTCGGTAGCGGGTTTTGAGTTGGTTGAAGGTATTGCTATTGTAGCTGAGCAGAGTGACCGCCAGCATTCGCGGCACCGGATTACTTCCTTTGGTTCTAAATTTTATTCTGTATATTGTTGGCCCTGTAGTTGTATTTAGACTTCTCTAGATGCTCGTGACTTGTGACACGCCGGTCGGGCTGTATTGGGTTGTATTTACATTGATTAGTATCATTTATTCATATTCGAACTGTTATATAACTGATTAACTGCTTTAAGTGGTTTTCTGAAATAGTCTGGCTGGTCACGAGAGGCGCCATCACGAACGGAGCGGGGTTTGGATCGTGATAAAATTGCCCCATAAAACTTGTTTCTAGAACTCGTCGCAAATTTGTAGCAGCAGGAAAATTCATATATTTGATCACTCTCCAAGTTTTATGGGAAAAATTCTAAAAATAACTTCTCTACATGTCACTACAGTTTCCCCTTTTAAACGACATGTAATCAATAAATTAGAAATATATTCATTTAACAAAAGTTGGATGTATCGGGTCTGAATATTTGTTTTCAATGAAGAAAAAAAATTCATAAATCCTAAAGCCATTAAAGTGAAAGGATAATTACAACATGGTTTTATTATCTAGAACCACGCATTTTGAAGACTCAAAGAAGGAAGGGGAAAAAAAGACTACAAAAGCGGGAAACGAAAACATGAAAAGTCGAATCAATGTTACGCCACTTTGAATATACTCGTACCTAGTAGTATTTGCTTTATCACTCTCTTGATTCTTGAACTTTTGCTTTTCATTAATAAAGTTAAAACATTCTACAAATAAAGACTACACAAAAAGGAAAAAAGAGAAAGAAATACTCAAGTCACTAATTAACAACAAAATTAAATAACTCCCACTAAAACTTTGCATTAGCCCATTTATCATCAAAATTAAGACCTAAAATAATACTCCTAATAATAAAATCCGACATTAAAAAAAAAAAAAAAAAACAGAAAAAAGAGTAGATCGAGCAGTGACAATGGAGCAAATCTTCTTGTTGTTCAAACATCAACATGACAATTTTGCACCAATTGATACTTAATAGCTGATGATCCAACAGCAAAACTATTATCAATAATTTTTCCACCTACACCAACATAAGCTGGACAATTTACATACAAATGATACCTCCCAGAAATAAAACTCCCAACTTTCCATCTAACTCTCCCATCAATTTTAATATTCAACAAAACCGTTCCAACCATTTGATCTTGACTAAGTGCATTTCCTAAGTAGGGTGCAACAGGAACAGAATTACCGTACACAAAAGGTGACCATATCGACACATCTTTGTGACCTTGGTAAGTTGGTGGCAATAACGTTGGAAGTGTAATTTGTTGGCCGCGGTACGTGGCGTAGACGTCGAGTTTGTCGTAGTAAATTCCAATTTTGGCGTTCGGATTTCGAGAGGTAATGGTGATTTGGATGTTGGTGGTGAGAAAGCTAGGGGTAGAGACGTTGAAAGCGTAGACGGTGGCGTCTTGTAAGATGAAGTGTGGTTTTGTTGGTCGGAGGATGAGCCAAATGAGGAAGATGATGAATAGGATTAAGATTATGAAGCCGATTACGGCCGCGAAGAGGCGGCGGGGCAGCTTGTGCCCCTCCTCGTCACCGTGGTGGCCGCAATCCTTTGCCGTCATGGTGGTGGTGGTAGTGGGTGTACCTAGCGGTGGTGAGGTTTTGAGAGAGTTTGAGTTGAGACAGTGTTTGTAAGTTTGAGATGAGTTGGCCTAATATGGTTAGTTTCAAGATTATTGTGTGAGAGAGTTGTTCAAAGAAAGAGTGGTTTTCTATTAATGTTCTAGTACATAGAAGAATTGGGTAGTTTTTTTCTTTCTTTTTTTCGGGTTGGGTTTGTAGGTGTTAGCGTTAAGTGGGACTAAAAAGTAGGGTATATGAAAATCTTTTTTTTAAAACATGATTTTGACACTAATAACTCGTTTGGCCAAGCTGCAAAAATTATCTTATTTTGAGAAGTATTTTTTTTTAAAAGTATTTTTTACAAAAGTACTTTTGGTGAGAAGCAGTTTGTGTTTGACTAATTAGTTTGAAAAGTACTTCTGAGCAATAATTAGTGTTTGGCTAAACTTTAAAAAACTGCTTCTAAGTGTATTTTTCTCAAAAGTGCTTCTCAAAAAAATGCTTTTGGAGAGAAGCTGCACTTTTTTTTCTTCCAGAAGTTTGACCAAACACCTCAATTTTTGGCCAAAAGTGCTTTTGGCAAAAAAAAAAGTACTTTTGGCCAAAAATAAACTTAACCAAACAGGCTATAAATATCATGACTGTTCATCCCGCAAATACTTTAATAGTGGTACACTTAATTTTATTTGGTTCACTACATCAATTGCGTAACACTTAATTGCGGTGTTACGTCTTATAACATCGACTTCCTTAAGTACATAGACTTTTCTCAGCTAAACACTCATACTTTGTAAAAATACACTTACTAATTAAATGCATGTAACTTCTAACAATACTTACGTGGTCACTGCTTCAAAAGAAAAAAACATGAGTTGTGAAGAAGGACGAATAAACTTTATGACTTTTTTTTTTAAAATAAAAGACTCGAGTTTTGAAGAAGGACGAATAAAATTTCTGGTATTCTTTTCCTGGTATGAAATTGATGGTTAGACAACTACAACCCCTAATTCTTTGATATTTTTTTTTCAAAAATTACAATTCTCTAATGTCAATGTTAATACACTTTTGGAGAAGAATTGATGAGTGTATGTGTGCCAAAGACCATACTATAATATCCAATGATGCACCAATTATAGTTATGATTGATAAGAGGAAATTAAAGTGAATGGTGGAAAATGAAGTTTGGTGATAATAATGGTTTTGGTTTGGTACAACCTTATCTTTTGGGAACAGATGCTTCCAAGCAAAGGTTAAAGAGTAAAAGAAAGAGAAAATGATTCAAGAATTATACCAAAAAGGTCCCACTTCTATAATATTGTGATAAAGTAAAGACTATAAAGTAAAAACAAGTATAGAGAGATATTGATATATTATTCGAATTTTAAATTGATGTACATAATGAATTGAAATTTCTTCTATTTATAGAAGAAAGGAAGCTGATGTGTAAGCTGCTACTGCAAGCTGCTACATACCAGATATGGATAATCTTCTACTGAGTGTTATATTTATCCATAATGGAGTACTGAAAGGATAAGCTTATTGTACTCGGTATAGATAATCTTCTACTAGGGGTAATATTTATCCATAATAGAGTACTGAAAGGATAAGCTCATTGTACCCGGTATGGATAATCTTCTACTGGGGTAATGTTTATCCATAATGGAGTATCGAAAGGATAAGCTTATTATACCCGGTATGGATAATCTTCTACCGGTGGTAATGTTTATCCATAATTGGGTACCGAAGTGATAAGCTTCTTCAGGAGGCTTATTTCCAATAGAGTGCTAAGTAGATAAACATATTTACGGCGGAGTCCCATATGGATAAGCTTCGTCAGGAAGCTTATTTACAACGGAGTACTAAATGAACATCCATAATATAATATATTTATTGCACTCCCCCTTGGATGTTGATTAAAAGATAGTGTGCCTCATTAAAACATTAATAGGAAAAACCCTGTAGGAAAAAATTCTAGTGAAGGAAAAAGAGTACATATATTTAGTAATACGTATTGTTAGGTGCCTCGTTAAAAACCTTATAAGGAAAATCCTGTGGGAAAAAACCTTAGTAAGGAAAAAAGAGTGCATCTCATATTTTACTCCCCCTTGACGAAAACCTTATTTCAAATATTTGACTCTCTGCATTCTAATCTTGTATCTGCATAACCAATATGATCTGCACCACCTTTGTTAGCATTAGCAAGATACATAAGTGCATAGCAATTGCACTAAGATAGAGTATTTCAGGACCAAGGAGTTCCTCATCCTCTTCTGGAGGTCGGAACGGATCCTTATTCACTTCAAGTGATCGAACACCTATTGGTGTACTTAATGGATGCGCTTTGTCCATGTAAAAACGTTTAAAAATCCTTTTTGTATAGGAAAATTGATGGATAAAGATCTCGTCTGCTAAATATTTAATTTGTAGACCAAGATAAATTTTTATTTTTCCAAGATCGTTCATCTCAAATTCTTTCTTAAGATATTCAATTGCCTTTGGAGCTCTTCTGGTGTTCCAACAAGATTTATGTCATCAACATAAATAGCAAGTGTAACAAATTCTGATGATATTTTCTTTAAAAAAAATACATGGACAAATAACATCATTTACGTAACTTTCTTTCAGCAAATATTCACTGAGGCGATTATATCACATGCGCCCAGATTGATTTAAACCGTAAAGATCTTTATAATTTGATCGAGTACATTTTTCGAGACTTTGAACTATATGCTTTAGGCATTTTAAATCCTTCAGGCATCTTTATAGAGATTTAATCAAATGAGTCATATAGGTTATGACTCGCATTTAAATAGCATGACATCTTTAGGTGTCTGGACTACCAGTCTGATCCTCACAATATTTCACACTATTGTGCACTATATGTATCAAATATATCGTCGGAGATCATTTTGTATCGGTTCCTAAGCGACATAACTTGTTGAGATCTCATCACTTTCTTTATTTTCAGGTATCTCAACTTCTTCTAGAGTTTCACGAAATGTTATGCCGTAGGCTCTTCTAGAGCTCATTTCATCCTCATTATGATCATTTTGATCATTAGCTCCTTATAATTTTTCAAGGATTGTTACCTTTGGAACCTATTGGTCTACCACGCTTCATGCGTACAGTAAACTCTATCCTTCAGGGACTTTAAATTTTAATAGGAGCATTTGCAGTTGAAATATGATATTTGATTTTGGATCAGCAAATGCTTCTGCCATTTGACTTGAATTATCTTCTATGTGAGGATCATATTAATAATAATTTGATTCATATAGCATATTTTTCAACTGTTTATTCAATTCCCCAAATGTTAGAAAAACTAACATATATCCCCAATCTTCTTTGGAAAATATATCTTTGTGCATTGTGATAGAGAAATTAATCATATAACATACATCAAAAGATAGTAAAATATTTGGTTTATGATCCTAAACCAATTGTGAGGGGAGGACTTATCATATATTGTTGGTCTGATGCATACAAGTGATGCTATATGCAATTTAGAAAATCTTAGACCAACACATGAAGCTTTGTTCTCATAAACAATAGTTTAGCGATTAATAGGAGAGATTCACTGCTAAACTAGCTTGTATATAAACTAGCACTATCAAGATGAACTGTCTTGATTTCATAATCTGAAAATTATGCTCTTAAGTGAGAAAAGCAATTTCAAATGCCAAAGTGCATGTTGACAATAAACATGCATGTAACAATCTTATATATGCATCTATAAGTAGTTCACATGATAGGTGAATGGGTCCATATTCACCTTTTATATATTTCAGAATCAGGGGTCTTAGTCCCAACTTTCGCTGGTATAATCAATTTATTATGAGAACAAGCAACACAAGAGAATTTTTGAAGAATCTTCTAGTTCTTCAGTATATGCTTATCTAAATTCTCAAATAGCTCATTTAAAAATGGTAAATGAAAACTTCAAGTTTATCATGGCATGTGCTATCTCTTAGTAAACTTCTGTTTTACTATGACATAAACTTTCGCATTAGCAACCTTCTGATTTACTATGGCTACTTTTGTACTAGTAAACTTCTGGTTTGCCATGATACAAATCGATGAATAAGGCGGATAACTTCTCATATACATATTATTTTACACCTTATGATTGTGGAAACATGAAGATTTTCAATCTTCCAATCATTTATAGTCTCAATATGAGCCATTTATTTTAGTAAATTTCGGGTTTACTACAACATATGTTTTGACCATAATCATATAATATGAATGACATATTTGTAAATAAGCTATTCGAGAGCCTTCATTTATTATCCACAATCTGCTATTTATCGGACACTACTGGTATCATGTGTCTTCTAGGCAAACAGTTAGCTCTTCAGGAGTTGTTGATACATTTTGTACTATCAAATATTGCTTAGACACTTCTGGTATCATAAGAGAAAATCACAATCAAATAAACAATTGTGTAAGCACAAGAAAACTCCTCTTCATAATATTTTCCTACTTCACGAGGCAATTTCAATTGTATTACTTCTTCAGGAACAAATTTAAAATACGAAATATTGAGTATATATTTTTTCAATTATATTACCTCTTCTGGAGGTAAATTGTAATATATTTACATCAAGAGCGAATTCATATTTACCAGATTTATTAATATTGTCACATTCACTTCAGGGAATGAATTATCATTATCAAAAGTTCTCATCCTTAAGGAAAATCGAACATAATTATCTGAATGCGCATTAATCATATCAAATTGTGATGCCTCGATCTCTTTTAAAATATTTACTACTTCAGGAGCAAATCGAGGCGTGCATTTAATGTAGAGAATATTTATATAGCTTAGCTTCAATTGTAACCATAGAAAGCCTAAATTATCACTTCTGATGATCATAGGCATATACCACTTCTGGTGGTTAAGAAAATATAATTACAATGAGATATACGAAATATAACCACCTCCGGTGGTTGTACATTTCTTGCAAACTTTGCTAGAGTTTAAGTTGATCTAATAATGTTATCCATATTCTTCAAAATGATATAAATAAAATATATTATAGTAAATATCATTATCAAATCATAATTTTTCTTTATGTAAAACAATTACATAACCATACTATCTATTACAAACAATCAAAATTAAAATATTTACATTTCTACAGATTCACCACCGATCACATGACTTGTTTCTCCATCCGGGAGTGCAAGGTAATCAGCTACATCTAAATGCATGAAGTCTAAATTATCTTCAGAAATAAAATTTGCTTCAGCATTTTTCTCAGTCTTCTTTAGGGAGGCTTGATAAAGCTCAACCAGGTGCTTTGGCGTACGACAAATACATGACCAGTGCCCTTTTCCTCCACATCTATAGCATGCATTTTCTGCATTTGGTGCTTTCACAGCTTCATGCTTTTGTTCCTTCGTTTTCCACTGCTGGTGGTGAGGAGGGTTCTTTGGTGCATTATTATTACCATGATTAAAGTTTCTTCTCCGACCACGGTCATGAACACGACTAGGGCTACCACCTCTTCCACGCTTAGCTTGGTGGAAGTTCGTCTCATTCACTTCAGGGAATGGACAAGAACCAGTAGGTCAACTTTCACGATTTTTCATTAATAGCTCATTATGCTGCTCAACCACAAAAAGATGTGAGATAAGTTCAGAATAATTTTTGAATTCCTTGTCTCGATATTGCTGCTGCAGGAGTATATTCGAGGCATGAAAAGTGGTGAAAGTTTTCTCCAACATATCATGATCAGTAATATTATCAACACATAATTTCAGTTGAAAAATAATTCTGAACATAGCAGAATTATACTCACTGATAGATTTAAAATCTTGTAGCCTTAGATGAGTCAAATCATAACGTGCCCGTGGAAGAACGGCCATCTTCAGGTGGTCATATCTATCTTTCAAATTATTCCACAGTATGACTGGATCTTTAACAGTGAGATATTCCATTTTCAAGCCCTCATCAAGGTGATGACGTATGAATATCATTGCTTTGGCACGGTCTTGGTTTGATACCTGATTTTTATCCTTGATGGTGTCTGCCAGACCCATCGCATCAAGATGAATTTCAGCATCAAGCACCCAAGACATGTAGCTTTTGCCCGATATATCCAGGGCTACAAATTCAAGTTTAGAAAGATTTGACATTATATAGAAAAACAAAATTCGTACCTCAGATACTTACAAAGTATTTGCTCGAGGTGGCAGAGTCTCATGCTGATAACGTGTTATAAAATAAAGACTGTAAAGTAATAACAAATATAGAGAGAAACTAATATCTTATTCGAATTCCAAATTTATGTACATAATAAACTGAAATCTCTTCTATTTATAGAAGAAAGGAAAGTTGTTGTGTAAGCTGTTGCTGCAAGCTGCTGTGTAAGCGGCTACTGCAAGGTGCTACATACCAAATATGGATAATCTTCTACCGAGAGTAATGTTTATCCATAATGGAGCACTTAAAGGATAAGCTCATTCTACCAGGTATAGATAATCTTCTACTGGGGGGGGGGGGGNAGCTCATTGTACCCGGTATGCATAATCTTCTACTGAGGGTAATGTGCTTATTATACCCGGTATGGATAATCTTTTACCGATGGTAATGTTTATCCATAACCGGGTAACGAAGTGATAAGCTTTTTGGCTTATTTCCAATAGAGTACTACATAGGTAAACATATTTACGGCGGAGTCCCATATGGATAAGCTTCTTCAAGAAAATTATTTACAACGGAGTACTAAATAAACATCCATAATATAATATATTTATAACAAATATATAAATAAAAATATAAATGAAAAGATGATTCTCAAGTCACCATCCAACTCTGGTTATTGTACCAAGAATAGGTAAGAATTTGGAGTTTCGTTACTCGGATATTTTGGTTTTGATTCCATTTTTCATGAATAATGACATATAGAGTCCGTTTGGACATAAGAATTTTTTTTCCTTTTTTCAAAATAATGTTTGGTTATTAAAATTTTATATTTTTTCAAATCTAGCTTGAAAATGCATTTTCGAATTAGAAAAACTACTGAGAACCAGTATTTCAATTGAAAATTAGAAAGTTGATATTTTTAAGTTCTATATATATATATATATATATATATATATATTAAATTTATAAAAGGACGTCAATCAATTATTAATTCTAGGTAATACCTACAACTACATACCATCTGATTGAGTGGCCTTGCACTATATTTTGATATCCATTGTTGAGATCTACAATTTATACTTTTACCTAAAGGAGCCACTACAACTTCTAATAGAGATTGTCCGTACATTAAAGCAATCAGCATGCTTGATTGTTTGTTTCAAGTAATATATTCAAGTCCGTAATTTTGATTTTTTTACAAATTGTGGGGTATAAATCATGTTTCATGGTTTTGAAAAAAGTACATCCAAATATGTTGCAAAAATTATAACCAAACACAACTTCATCTTCAAATTAAAATTTAGTGAAATTTTAATATTTTTTTTTAAAAAAACTTAAAATTTATGTCCAAACGCCTGCTAATATTCTAATTTATATTAAATGTTCTTTTGTTTTTAATGTCCAATATATGTTGATATCCCAATTGTGTATGATTTAATGAATCTTTTTCTAATAAAATAGATTCACGGAAAGTTTGGTCAAATGTTAGCCAGTAGTTGTGCTTATTGTTTTACTTCATATAAGCAGAAATGGCAAGATTTGTTACAAACTACTTAATAAATAAAGATAAAACGAAACGCTTTGAAGATAATCTGTAATTGAGTTAGTTCATTTTTAACTCATGTTAGAATGTAAATAATTTCAATAATCGGTGTTTGTCAAGAGGATTACTTTTCTCAAATTTAATTAGACAAATTGTTCCGAAAACTACACCATTATGAAAGAATTACGTTGACTTTAAGACAATATCATGAGATAAGAGGGAGTCGGTCAGATGGTGAACACCTCTTTCCAATAACCAAAGGAGCAATAGTTTTAACAAAGGGTTCTTCATTAAGAAGTTAGAAAGTGTAGGTGTACCTTCCATATGGTACTTAATATCCGTAATTTATATACTTATGTAAATACATTAAAAAAGGAATAAAATGGAGTTATTAATAGACATGTTCCCAACTAGCATTGAAGGAAGCTCTGGACTAGGAGTGGACTCATCCCTTTTTATTAATGGCTGTAATCAATTCATTGTCTTCTGCATGTGCTTTTTCTGCCCATAGAAGAAGCTGGGGGTCTGCTGGGTAAAAATGATGGCGAATTAAAGCTAGATTATCTAATGTCATTTGCTCTGATATTTGGACTCTAAATTACTCGATTTCAAAGTGGACTATCCTAGCATATCTTTGTGGTGGGGATAAGCGATGTGTGGCTACAATTTTATATTTGAACACATTATTACCTTGCATTTTAGATGCGCTTATGCTAAACTATAATTCATTTGCGCGTAACGGAATCTATTTTATGTGTAGGTGTATTGGAGATAAAATCAGAGCAAACAGAATATGTAAAGTATAAAGAGTGCCCGAAAACAGTTGAAAAGACGAAAGAAAGAATTGAGCAGCGAAAGAAATAAAGCAGCAGGCGAGGCGAGCCTTTGAGCTCTCGTGGAAGCTGGCGAGGCGAGCCTTCGAGCTCACGCGGGAGCAGGCGACGCGACGATAAGGCGAGGTTAGCTCGCATGGAGGCAGGCATCGCATGCTCTAGGGTGAGGTTCATCTCGCGTTTTACCTCGCAAGGCATGGTCTGAGATGAGCCTGATCCGGATTTTGAAGGCTTTTTTCATCTCATTGTTTGACTAGGACTTGTGCTATGTCGTTTAGGTATTTTTCTATATGTATAAATAGACATTAAACACCACTTTTGAAGGATTTTTTTCGACCGGAGGCAAGAATAGCTCGTGGAACACCCGTTGGGACATAGAATCATTGATTTCTACATTCCTTCATATTTACTTTGTAATTTATTTATGCAAAATACTCGGGATATTGTTACTATGAGTATGAGTAGCTAAAATCCTAATCTAGGGTTTTGATGGAACCTATTGGAGGATGATTTTCCTGTTATGTTAATATAGAGTTGTCGTATTTTTTTTTTTCAACTACGTTTATATTGTGGTTGGTTGAAGAGCTCTCGATCAGATGTGCTTATTTAGTGTGTATTACTCGGAGGAGAGTGCATATTTAGGTAGTTGTTGAACAACATCACTCCTAACATATATGAGGGATCAATACGGAGAGTTTAAAGGTGTGATTAGGAATAACAAAACCTTGGTGTGATCCGAGTGAGTCATACTTACTGCCAACTAGCGTAATTCAGAAGAATATGTCTAGTAAATTATGGTATTTACTCGGGAGATAATTATGACACTCAAAGAGCTCATGATCGGTAGAGAAAACTTAACATAGTGGGAATAATTTCGATAATAGGGAAAATTCTTATCTACAATATGTTCGTAGTATGTTATTAATTACTGCTTTTCGTTACCTGATATTTAGTTAGTAAACATTCAATTTGTTATTTAAATATTTATGAGGATTGATTGAGTGAATTTGTACGAGCCTAGTAGTTGTGCTTAATAGGTTAATTCCATGTGAGATTCGACTTCAGACTTGTTAACCGGAACATATTTACAACGACCGTTTAGTCCATTTTATAAGGCATAGTTGGGCATGATCAGATTTTGGTGCCGTTGCTGGGGACTTAATGGTGTTATTAATTGCAACTAAAAGAAGTGCTAGAATTCTTAGTGTAGTCAATTTTTCTTCATTTTAAACTAAATACATTGAAATTCTAACATTTGTAGTCTTGGGTGTTACAAGTGCATGCCTAGAAACTCCTCAAGAATTGGTAAATTGTTCGAAACATTATCAAATCATGAGAAAGTTTTCAAGGCACTGAATCGTGCAAACAAGAAGGGCAAACAACAACATAACTCAACAGAACGAATTGAACCAGACATGGACGACGTAATATAAAATCCAAATAGAAATAATGCGAATGACCCAAAAAATTAGAGTGTGGCGCCTCTTGTGCTAGAAGTAGCATTGTATGATTGGGCACAACCCATTGCCAAAAATCTGGCAACCGCAATTACAGTCCCTCAGAAACAAGCGGAATCATTTGAAATCACAAACAACATGCTAATTTTGTTGCAGAATAAGGAACTGTTCTCAGGGTCTTACATTGAATATCCTCAGTAGCATCTGAAAAATTTCCTCTCGATATGTCTCACGCAAAGGCAACCTAATGTGACACTGAAAGCAATAAAGCTGTTATTGTTTCCATTCTCGGTGACGAGAGAGGCTCACACTTGGCTAAATTCACTCCCCATAAACTCCATCACTACTTGAGAGGAATTAGTCAAGCAATTTTTGAACAAGTTCTACCCACCCAATAAGACTGCCAAACAAATTGATGAGATATTGAACGTCAAGCAGAGACTAACAGAAACACTACAAGAAACATGGGAGAGATTCAAGGGTATGCTTGTTATGTATCCACATCATAGCATTCCAAATCAGATGTTGGGGAAGAGGTTTTATATAAGATTGGCAGACAACTTAAAGGTCAATGTTCAGGTTGAGCATTTTTTAGCAAATCATTCGGAGAATGAAAGATTCTACTTGATAAAATGGCTCAAAACCCAGGATGGATTACAAGAGGCTCTACGATCACTCTTGTAGTTCACTTAGTGGCTTTGGACCCAAACAACTCCATAGTCGAAAATGCGTCCACTCTAATGATGCAAATGAGTATCCTCACTAAAAAGATCGATGAATCAGGCCAGAAGCAGCAGGTACACATAGTTGACACGACTAATGGGGGCTTATGTACACCATGCATTAACCAACCATATGTATGCTCTTAGAGTGCGGAAAGTGACAACTAGCACTATCAGAGAGATATGAACTATGTGGCCAACTGCGGAGGACAGAGGCAAAGTGGTCAGAATTAGGGGAAAAAAAATCAGCAATATAGACCAGCACAACAACAGTACAATAATAGCAACAATCCTAGAGCTATGCGATCACAGGGTCAAGTTGTGCCTTACCAAAAGGCAACAGGGATACAACCAGCAAAATCAACAACTAGCTTATCAACAGCCTTAATAATAACAGCTAGTGAGACACGAAGATGGGTTTCTGAAATTAAAATAATGTTGCAACAACTGATTGAGTCCAATAGAAAAATGCAAGATAGGGTAGACTCACATGAATCAGCGATAAAAGGCATTGATATTCAATTAGGACAGATATCAATGGCTCTGAATAATCGCCGCCAAGGGACGTTACCTGCAGACACACAAGTCAATCCAAAAGAGCAGGGCCCGAAATAACTTATGGAAGTGAGTCTAAGAAATGCTAGAGACCTAGATCTATAGCACAAGATTGCTCACGAAAGCTGACCAACTGAAACACTTGTGCTAGTACCCATTGAGGTAGATAATTCAATAGGGTTAACTGAGGTGATGATACAACATGCATAAGAGTGCAGAAGCAAAGAAAAAAAGGTTGCAAAGGAGACTGAGGTAGCACAAGAAATGACAATAGAAGTAGTGCCTGAGCAGGATAAAACTCAAATCACAGGAAGGAAACGATCTCCAACACCATTCCCATAGAGATTGGTCAAATATTAGAAGGATGAGAAGTATTAGAAATTCATGGAGATGTTGAAACAAATTCAGGTGAACATTCCACTGATTAACGCCTTGGGGGAGATACCTGTGTATGCCAAAATGATGAAGGATTTGATGTCTTGTATGTTCGGCTTTCAAGACTTGACCACTGTTACACCAACCCAGACTTGTAGTGATGTTGTTACAAGACCTATAGCTAAGAAGTTGTCAGACACAGGGAGTTTTACAATCCCATGCACAATAGGCAGCTACGTTTTCGCCAAAGAATTGTGTGATTTGGGGGAAAACATAGACTTGATGCCCTTGGCTATATACAAAAGGTTAGGCATTGGAAGATCAAGACACACATCCATCAGGTATCCTTGATGATGTACTAGTGCAGGTTGGAAAGTTTGTGTTTCCAGCAGATTTTGTCATTCTGGACCACCGGGTTGACGAGGAGATTCCCATAATTTTGGGAAGACCATTCTTCGCCATTGGGAGAGCTCTAATTGATTGTAAAATTGGAGAGCTAAAAATGAGACTGAATGATGATGAGATAATATTCAATATGCAGAAGTCTTTGCGGTGACCAAGTGAATTTTCTAACTGCTCTCCAATAGACGTTGTTGATGTAATTTTGGAGAAGAAAGATGAGACTCGGAACGCTAAAGACCCTCTAGCAGTGTGACAATTCGACATGTCGCCTCATGAATTACTGCTCCGTTCATCCCATGTTCTGCTTCTTTATGCTTCATTATCCGTATCTTGTGTAATCAAGTTGATTCGGAGTAGTTTTGATAAGAAATAAGACACTTAGTCTCTTTTAAGAAGGCTTAAGTTGGAAAAGTCAACCGGACATTGACTTATGTATTAGAGGGTTCGGATATGAATTCTGATGATTCGGTTAGTTTCGGGGGATGATTTGTGACTTAGAAGTGTGATCGGAAGTAATTTTGGAGGTTCGGTGTAGAATTAGGCTTGAATTGACGAAGTTAGTATTTTGGCGAATTCCGATTGATAGGTGAGATTTTGATATGAGAGTCGGAATGGAATTCCGAGAGTTGCTGTAGCTTCTTTAGGTGATTTGGGATATGTGTGCAAAATTTGAGGTCATTCGGACGTGGTTTGGTTGGATTTTTGATCAAAAGTGTATTTCAGAAGTTTTTAGAAAATTAGGATTGAATTCGATGAGTTTTGGGTAATTTGATGTTGTTTGAGGTGCTTTGATGATTGGAACAGGTCTGAATAATGTTATGAACTATGTTGGCATGTTTGGTCGGGGTCCCATGAGGATCGGATAAGTTTTGGAAGATTTTTGCCGTTTTAAGCATAAGCATGTAATGATCCAAAGGTCCATTTTTAGTTCTAGAGATCGAAATTTTATTTCGAGACTTCCAGAATTTAAATAATGAATTATAGGAGTGATCTAGAAAGTTTGGTCTAATTTTATCAAGTTGCGATTGAGTTTTTGACACGAAACATGAGTCAATCGTTTAACGAGCGAAATGGGTATTGAACTAGGCAAATGAGCTTCGAATTGAGTTTAGATTGAAGTGTTGTGTTTGTATTATTATTGGTGACTCATAGGAACAAGAATCGTCTAATTCCGAGTTCGTATGACGGAGTTAGAGCCATTTTAGTGAAAAGAAAAGCTGCTGCAATTTCTTTGGCAGCTGCTGGATTATTTTATGGCGTCTGAACAGTAACCACGCGCGTGAACAGTAACCACACGCATGAACAGTAACCGCATGCGTGAACAGTACTTCCAAAAAATTCTGGTCAAAATGTTTAAAGACATTTCATTCCGCGAACTACTTCATTTCTTTCACCATTTTTGGACATTTTGAGAGCTTTTGGACGAGGATTTAAGAGAGTTTCAACTGGGATCGATTGGAGGTAAGTTTTATGAGTTAAATACGTGATTATATTATGAAATCATCCTTGAAATTCATGAAAATATAGCCATATTGTAAGAAATTAGGGCTTGAGATTGAAATTCTAAATTTGGGATTTGAGAGGCCATTTGTGGTCCGATTTGAGAGATTTTTTTATGTATAGACTCGTGGCGAGATAAGGAACCCAATGACGTAAAAACTTTTGAGTTTTGAGATGTGGGCCCGGGGCTCGGGTTTTGTCAAATTCATGAATTTTGATATTTTTTGATTGCTTTCGATTGGGCGTTGTCTCTTTAGCATAATGCGACATATACGTTGTGATTTTGGGCAGATTCGTCGCACGAGGAGGCTAATTTGAGAGGCAAGGGCATAGCGAGCTGGACTTTGACCGTCTTGAGGTGAGTAATTGATGTAAATGATGTTATGAGGGTTTGAAACCCCGGAATTTCACATCGTAATGCTATATTGAGGCGAGACATGTGCTCTATAATGAGTGTGGGGTCGTTGGTTATTGGGGATTGTGACTTGGTTCGTCCCGAGAGATGTTTTTACCGTGTTTTCTACTTGAACTAAATTGAGAATCATCCTTCCTTGGATGTAACTGCTATATTTGGGCTTCTTGCCAATTATTTGAATCCTTCAGGGATTGATATCACTGTTTTCGCATATTGTGCATGTCATTTGATCTCAGTCCAAGGTTTTAAATACTGTTTTGCAAACTCAGCCATCTTCTTAAGATTTTTAATAGGTAGATATTCTGTATTAGAGGCTCATATTCGTGACACCGAATTCTATTGGCCTATTTGGTGGTATTCTAATTGAACTTCCGCAGATTTTATTATTAATTATAAACTTGAATGTAATGACATAGTAAATTCCCTATGTTATTTATCTATAATCTGAGTAAGAATTTGGGATAATGTTGTTGAATGGTCGAGCTTGCCTAGCAGTGTGTTGGGCGCCATCATGACCGGGGTTGGGGTCGTGACAAGTTGGTATCAGAGCCTAGGTTACTTGGTCTCGCGAGTCATGAGCCGGTTTAGTAGAGTCTCGCGGATTGGTACAGAGACGCCTGTATTTATCCTCGAGAGGCTGCAGAACCTTTAGGAAAACTTCACATTCTTGAAATTCTTGTCGTGCAACTTTGTTGATCCAAACACTAAATTTCTATTATTCTATTCTCTCGCAGATGGCGAGGACTCGTGCAACTGGATGAGGTGGACGACCACCAGTGCCACCCATTGATGCTACTAGAGGTCGTGGATGCGTCCGTGGGCTTGGTAGAGGTAGAGTAGCGCGGGCAGCACCTGTTAATCCACCAGCTGCCCCAGTTCCAGATCAGGCTCCAGCAGCTGTACCAGTTCAAGCACCAGTTGTGCCTATTGTCATTCCTGGTCTTCAGGAGATCTTGGCTCAGATTTTGATAGTTTCACTGGCCTGGATCAGGTGGTCTCATCCACTACAGCCGCAACTACTTCATAGGCTAGAAAAGCCATCCAGACTCCTGTTACTCGCACACCTGAGTAGGTTATGCAGGGATTGCAGACGCAAGAAGCAGTTCCAGCTCAGCTGGTTGCATCGGTTCAGAACTTTGTGGTCCGAGCTATGCCAGACAATGAGCAGCGTCGTCTCGAGAGATTTGGTAGGCTCCAGCCTCCGACATTTAGTGGTGCAGAGGGCGAGGATGGCCAGCATTTTCTTGACAAGTGTCATCTATGCTTCGCACCGCAGGGATTTTGGAGTAGAATGGTGTGTCTTTTACGACATTTTAGTTCCAAGGAGCTGCGTTTACTTGGTGGGAAGATTTCGAAAGGCGTAAGACTGTTGGTGCAGCGCCCCTTACTTGGCAGCAGTTCTCCACTCTATTTCTAGAGTAGTATGTACCGCAGTCCCGTAGAGAAGAGCTGCATAGGCAGTTTGAGTGGCTGACTTAGGGGGATATGTCTGTGACCCGGTACGAGATGAGATTTTCATAGTTGGCTCATCATGCTACTTGGATGGTTCCGACGGATCGTGAGAGGATCCAGAGATTTGTGGATGATCTTAACTACTCTCTCTGCATTTTTATGACTAGAGAGAGAGAGAGAGAGTATTGGGTGCTTTGTTCGAGGAGGTGGTTTAAATTGCTCATGATATTGAGACAGTTCGCCGTAGAGAGCGAGAGGAGAGGGAGGCCAAAAGGCCTCGAGGTTCAGGCAGTTTTAGTGGTTCTCCGTCTAAGGGCCAGTTCCAGTGCGGTAGAGGTCGTTCCTTCAGACCTCCTCAGTCGGCTGATCCAGAGTTTAGTAGGACATCTTCAGACCGTGGTCATCAGGGGTTTCAACAGGGCTAGTCTTTACTTAGCACCCTTCCAGCTCAAAGCTCATCTTATGCCCCTTCAGTTCAGGGTTCTTCTACGCCGAGTGCATCGGCTGGTCATTCTGGTGCGAGGGGTTCCCTGTTGTTCCCTTCTCTAGCACCTGGTAGTTGCTACGAGTGCGGAGGGTTTGGTCATATGAAGAGGCAGTGTCCTCGACTCCGTGGTGGTAAGTTTCAATAGAGGGATCAACCTTTATCCTCTGCTCCAGTTTCTTCAGCACCCGCCCAGCAGCTAGGGGTGGAGGCCAGGCAGCCAGGGGTCGCCCTAGAGGTGGAGGCCGATCAAGCAGTGGCCAGGTCTGATTTTATGCTATTCCAGGCAGGACAGATGCCATTGTGTCAGATGCTGTTATCACAGGTATTATCTCAGTCTGCCACACAGATGCCTTTGTCTTATTTGATCCCGGATCCACCTATTCCTATGTGTCCTTATATTTTTCTCATCATTTGGGTACGACCCGAGGGTGTCTTGCCTTACCTGTGCACGTATCTACCCCGGTGGGCGATACTATTATTGTAGACCATGTGTATCGATCTTGTATTGTGACTATTAGGGGTCTGGAGACCCGAGTTGATTTATTGCTGTTGCGCATGGTAGACTTTGATGCTATTCTGGGCATGGATTGGCTATCTCCATGTCATGCTATTCTAGACTGTCATGCTAAGACAGTCACTTTGGCTATTCCTGGTGTTCCGAGGATCGAGTGACATGGTATGACTGATTATGTTCCTAGCAAAGTAATTTCCTTCTTGAAAGACCAGCGTATGGTTGGGAAGGGTTGTATATCATATCTAGATTTTGTGCAAGATGTTGGAGCTGAAACTCCTAGTATTGATTCTATCCCAGTCGTGAAGGATTTTCCTGATGTATTTCCTGTAGACCCGCCGGGCATGCCGTCGGATAGGGATATCGATTTTGGCATTGATTTGGTGCCAGGCACCCAGCCCATTTCCATTCTGCCATATCGTATGGCACCAGAAAAGTTGAAAGAATTGAAGGAGAAACTTCAGGAACTCCTAGATAAGGGGTTCATTCGGCCTAGTGGGTCAGCTTGTGGTGCGTAGTTCTGTTTGTGAAAAAGAAAGATGGCATAATGAGAATGTGCATTGACTACAGACAGTTAAATAAGGTAACAGTAAAGAACAAGTATCCTTTGGCTCGCATTGATGACTTATTTGATTAGCTTCAGGGAGCGAGGGTGTTTTAAAAAATTGATCTCCGTTCAGGCTATCACCAGTGAAAAATCAGGGACTCAGATATTCTTAAGACTGCTTTCAGGACTAGATATGGTCATTATGAGTTTCTGGTTATGTCTTTCGGGCTGACCAATGCCCCAACAGCGTTCATGCATCTGATGAACAATGTATTTTGGCCTTATCTGGATTCATTTGTTATGGTATTCATTGATGATATTCTGGTGTACTCGCGTAACCAGGAGGAGCACGCCAAGCATTTGCGTGTAGTGTTGCAGAGATTGAGGGAGGAGAAGCTTTATGCAAAATTCTCCAAGTGTGAGTTTTGGCTAAGTTATGTGGCATTCTTGGGACACATAGTGTCCAGCGAGGGTATTCAGGTTGATCCAAAGAAGATAGAAGTAGTGCAGAGTTGGTCTAGACTGTCCTCAGCCACAAAGATCCGGAGTTTTCTTGGGCTAGCAGGCTATTATTGCCAGTTTAATCAGGGGGTTTCATCCATTGCGTCGCCTTTGACCAAGTTGACTCAGAAGGGTGATCTATTTGTATGGTCAGACGAGTGTGAGGAGAGCTTTCAGAAGCTCAAGACAGTTTTGACCACAACTCTAGTGCTGGTTTTACCATCAGCTACAGGTTCATATACTGTATATTGTGATACTTCGAGAGTTGGGATTGGCTGTGTATTGATGCAGGATGGTAGAGTTATTTCTTATGCTTCTCATCAGTTAAAGCCCCATAAGAAGAACTACCCTGTTCATGACTTAGCGTTGGCTGCTATAGTTCATGCTTTGAAGATTTGGAGGCACTATTTATATGGCGTAACTTGTGAGGTATTCACTGATCATCGCACTCTTCAGCATTTGTTTAAGCAAAAGGACCTTAATTTGAGGCAACGGATATGGCTAGAATTAATTAAAGATTATGATATCACTATTCTGTATCGTCTGGGAAAGGCCAATGTAGTGGCTGATGCTTTGAGCCAAAAGGCAGTCAGTATGGGGAGTTTGGCGTACATTCCAGTTGGGGAGAGGCCCTTTGCAATCGGTTTGTGAGACTAGATATTTCTGAGCCTAGTCGGGTATTGGCTTGTGTGGTTTCTCGGTCTTTCTTATATGATCGCATTAGAGAGCGCCAGTATGATGATCCGCATTTGCTTGTCCTAAAGGACAGAGTTCAGTATGATGATGCCAAAGATGTGACTATAGATGATGATGGCATATTGAGAATGCAGGGCCGTATCTGTATGCCTAATGTAGATGGGCTTAGAGAGTTAATTCTGGAAGAAGTCCACAGCTCGCGATATTCTATTCATCCGGGTGCCACGAAGATGTATCAGGACTTGAGACAACACTATTGGTGGAGAAGAATGAAGAAAGATATTGTAGGTTATGTAGCTCGGTGTCTCAACTGTCAACAGGTAAAATATGAGCATCAGAGACCGGGTGGTTTGCTTCAGCGGATGATTATTCCAGAATAGAAGTGGGAGAGAGTTACTATGGATTTTGTGAGTGTTCTTCCTCGGACATCGAAGAAATTTGATTCTATTTGGGTGATTGTGGATCGGCTAACCAAATCCGTGCACTTCATTCCAATGTTTACTACTTATTCTTCGGAGCGGTTGGCAGGGATATTTATCTGAGAGATTGTGCAATTGCACGGTGTTCCAGTTTCCATTATCTCAGATAGAGGCACTCAGTTTACCTCCCAGTTTTGGAGAACATTTCAGCGAGAGTTGGGTACTCAGGTGGAGTTGAGCACAATATTTCATCCTCAGACGGATAGACAGTCCGAGCGTACTATTCAGGTATTGGAGGACATGTTGTGTGCCTGTGTGATTGATTTCGGAAGTTCTTGGGATGAGTTTGCCGCTTGCAGATTTTGCCTACAATAACAGCTATCAGCCCAGTATTCAGATGGCACCATATGAGGACTTTTATGGTATACGATGTAGATCTCCAGTTGATTGGTTCGAGCCCGGCGAGGCTAGACTATTGGGGACAGAGTTGGTTCAGGATGCATTAGAGAAGGTGAAAGCGATTCAGGAGAGACTTCATATTGCTCAGTCGCGTCAGAAGAGTTATGCGGACCGGAAGGTTCGAGATGTATCTTACATGGTGGGTGAGAAGGTCTTGCTGAAGGTTTCGCCCATGAAGGGTGTTATGAGATTTGGAAAGAAAGGGAAGTTAAGCTCGCGATTTATTGGACCTTTTGAGGTACTTAGGAGAGTTGGAGAGGTGGCCTATATGCTTGCTTTGCCACCCAGTTTGTCGAGTGTTCATCCGGTATTCCATGTTTCCATGCTCCGGAAGTATGTTGGGGACCCGTCTCATGTTTTGGATTGCAGCACAGTGCAGTTAGATGAGGATTTAACTTACGATGTGGAGCCAGTGGCTATTTTGGGTTGACAGGTTTGAAAATTGAGATCAAAAGATATAGCGTCAGTGAAAGTACAGTGGAGAGGTCGGCCCGTGGAAGAGGCTACTTGGGAGACCGAGCAGGAGATGTGGACCAGATATCCTCACCTATTTGAGACTTCAGGTATGTTTCTTAACTCGCTCGAGGTCGAGCATTTGTTTAAGTTGGGGAGGATGTAACGATCCGACCTGTTGTCTCATGAATTACTGCCCCGTTCTTCCCATTTTCTGCTTCTTTATGCTTCATTATCCTTATCTTGTGTAATCAAGTTGATTCGGAGTAGTTCTGATAAGAAATAAGATACTTAGTCTCTTTTAAGAAGGCTTAAGTTAGAAAAGTCAACCGAACATTGACTTATGCGTTAAAGGGCTCGGATAAGAATTCTGATGATTCGGTTAGCTTCGTGGGATGATTTGTGACTTAGAAGTGTGATCGGAAGTAGATTTGGAGGTTCGGTGTAGAATTAGGTTTGAATTGGCGAAGGTAGTATTTTGGCGAATTTCGATTGATAGGTGAGATTTTGATCTGAGAGTCGGAATGGAATTTCGAGAGTTGCTGTAGCTTCGTTAGGTGATTTGGGATATGTGTGCAAAATTTGAGGTCATTCGGACGTGGTTTGGTTGGGTTTTTGATCGAAAGTGTATTTCGGAAATTTTTAGAAAATTAGGCTTTAATTCGATGAGTTTTGGGTAATTTGATGTTGTTTGAGGTGCTTTGATGATTGGAACAGATTTGAATAATGTTATGAACTATGTTGGCATGTTTGGTCGGGGTCCAATGAGGCTCGGATAAGTTTTGGAAAAGTTTTTGAAAGATTTTTGCCGTTTTGAGCAAAAACTTGTAATGATCCAAAGGTCCATTTTTAGTTCTAGAGATCAAAATTTGATTTCGATACTTCCAAAATTTAAATAATGAATTATAGGAGTGATATGAAAAGTTTGGTCTAATTTCAACAAGTCGCGATTGGGTTTTTGACACGAAACATGAGTTAATCGTTTAACGAGCGAAATGGGTATTGAACTGGGCAAATGATCTCCGAATTGAGTTTCAATTGAAGGGTTGTGTTCGTATTATTATTTTTGACTCATAGGAACAAGAATCGTCTAATTCCGAGTTCTTATGACGGAGTTAGAGCCATTTTAGTGAAAAGAAAAGCTGCTGGATTTTTATATGGCGCGTGAACAGTAACCGCGCGCGTGAACAGTACTTCCGAAAAATTCTGGGCAGAATGTTGAAAGACATTTCATCCGCGAACTACTTAATTTCTTGCACCATTTTTGGACATTTTGAGAGCTTTTGGACGGGGATTTAGGAGAGTTTCAACTGGGATCGATTGGAGGTAAGTTTTATGAGTTAAATACATGATTATATTGTAAAATCATCCTTGAAATTCATGAAAATATAGCCAAATTGTAAGAAATTAGGGCTTGAGATTGAAATTCTAAATTTGGAATTTGAGGGGCCATTTGTGGTCCGATTTGAGAGATTTTTGTATGTATAGACTCGCGGCGAGATAAGAACCCGATGGCATAAAAATTTCTAAGTTTCGAGACGTGGGCCCGGGGCTCAGGTTTTTTCAAATTCGTAAATTTTGATATTTTTTGATAGGGCATTGTCTCTTTAGTATAATGCGACATATTCGTTGTGATTTTGGGCAGATTCGTCGCACGAGGAGGCTAATTTGAGAGGCAAGGGCATAGCGAGCTAGACTTTGACCGTCTTGAGGTGAGTAATTGATGTAAATGATGTCTTGAGGATTTGAAACCCCAAAATTTCACATCATAATGCTATATTGAGGCGAGACACGCGCTCTATGACGAGTGCGGGGTCATTGGTTATTGGGGATTGTGACTTGGTCCATCCCGAGAGATATTTTTACCGTGTTTTCTACTTGAACTAAATTGAGAATCATCCTTCCTTGGATTTAATTGTTACATTTGGGCTTCTTGCCAATTATTTGAATCCTTCAGGGATTGATATCAATGTTTTCGCATATTTTGCATGTCATTTGATCTCAGTCCAAGGTTTTAAATACTGTTTTGCAAACTCAGCCATCTTCCTAAGATTTGAAAACTTAAATGATAATTCTAAATGATATTTTTGGGCTGAGAACCACTGTTTTACATATGCCCAAGGGGCTTATGATGGTTTCTGGACTGAGCATGGATCGGGCTGCGCGCCGCAGCAGTATTACATTGATATTGAGGTCGAGAGCCTGGTTGATTATACTGATATTGATATGAGGTCGTGGGCCTAGATTTGATGCCACGAGATGGCTTGATATTGCGCTTGGGCTGTAGGAGCCCCTCCGGAGTCTGCAGACACCCCCAGTGAGCGCAGTCGACGATAAATAAATGGATGGCTCGGGCTGCACACCGTAGTGGGTACCGGAGTGTACCGTCATATGCATTGCATTGCACTCATGCATTTGTTCTTTATCTGTTATACATGCCTTAGTATCTGTACTCTGATTTCATTGACTTGTTGCTTCACTATTTGATGTTCTAAACTGCCAGTTATAGTTTACTTTGTATTTTCCACGATTTCTTATTCTCAGCCTTTATTTATGTTTATTACTCACTGGGTCGGAGTACTCACATTACTCCTTTCACCTTGTGTGCAGATCCAGGTACACCACAGGCTGAGTGAGGATTTGTTTAGCTGAGCAGCAGTATCCGGTAGTATCGAGGTATCTGCGTAGCGTTCGCAGCCTTGATCTCTCCCATCTATCTTTATCCTTTTATTCTGCAGTTTTCCTAGACATACTTGTAATAAGTGGATATTCTATATTAGAGGCTCATATTCGTGACACCAGATTCTATTGGCTATGTTGTGGTATTCTAATTGAACTTTCGCATATTTTATTATTAATTATAAAATTGAATGTAATGACGTAGTAAATTCCCTGTGTTATTTATCTATAATCTGAGTAAGAATTTGGGATAATGTTGTTGAATTTGGGATAATTTGGAATTTGGGTGACATCATGATCGAAGTTGGGTTCGTGACAAGTAGCCTAGCTCATGAACGTAGAATAAGTAAACAGAGAGGACTTGGCGGAGTGGGTGCTGGCTCATGAAGGCCAAGGGTTTTGGAAAAGAGAGCTCGAATTTGAGTCTTTTCACTTAGAAGAAAGAAATACTCCTCCATCTAAGGCATCGATCGAAGAACCACCACAATTGTAACTAAAACAGCTACCACCTCACCTCAGGTATGCTTTCTTAGGACCTAACTAAACTTTGCTTGTTATTATCACATCTGGTTTGTTAGATGTGTAGAAAGAACATCTTTTGCAGGCATTAATAAAGTGCAAAACTGCAATTAGTTGGACCATTGCAGATATTAAGGGCATCAACTCAGCATTTTGTATGCACAAGATTTTAGTGGAAGAAGGGCACAAACCTTCCAGAGAACATCAACGAATTTTGAAACTCAACATGAAAGAAGTGGTGAAGAATAAAGTGAGCAAGTGGTTAGACACGGGAATCATCTTCCCTATCTCTGACAGTAACTGGGTCAGCCCGATTCAGTGTATGCTAAAGAAGGGTGGAATAACTGTTGTGCAAAATGAAAATGAATTTATCTCAACAAGGATAGTCACAGGATGGCGAATCTTTATGGACTACAGAAGATTGAGGAAGGCCACCTGAAAAGACTATTTTCCCCTACCGTTCATTGATCAGATGTTAGATAGATTGGCAAGGAGGTCCCACTTTTGCTTTCTGGATAGATACTCGGGGTATAATCATATCCCTATTGCCTCAAAAGATAAAGAGAAAATGTCATTCACCTATCCATATGGCATCTACGCTTTTCGTAGAATGTCGTTTGGTATATGCAATGCACCCGCCACATTCCAAAGGTGCATGATGGCCATCTTCACATATATGGTAGAGGACATAATGGAATTCTTCATGGATGATTTCTCAGTGGTGGGAGACTTATTTGATAACTACCTTAGGAATCTGAAAAGAGTGCTGAAAAGATGTATGGAGACTAATCTGGTGCTAAATTGGGAAAAATATCATTTCATGGTACATGAAGGTATAGTCTTGGGGAACCTAGTGTAAAGTGCATTGAGGTGGATCATGCAAAGGTGGATGTGATAGAAAAGTTACCACCACCCACTTTTGTCAAAGCAATAAGAAGTTTCCTTGGCCACTCCGGTTTCTACAAACGGTTTATAAAAGCTTTCTCCAAAATTGATAACCCCTTGAGTAAAATTCTTGAAAAATATCACCCTTTTGTGTTTTCGGATGACTATAAGTAGCATTCGAGGAGTTGAAGAAGAAACTGGTGACTTTACCAATCATAGTAGCCCCCGAGTGGGGGCAACCTTTCAAGTTGATGTGTGATGCAAGCGACTATGCTATGGGAGTAGTTCTTGGGCAGCGAAATGACAAAGTCATGTATCCGATCTGCTATACAAGTAGAACCTTGAATGGTGCACATCTGAACTACACAATGACAAAGAAAGAGATGCTAGCTGTGGTGTTCGCATTTGATAAATTCAGGTCATACTTGATAGGCTCAAAGTCAATTGTTTACACTGACCATGCTGCTCTCAGGTGCCTAATTGAGAAAAAAGAGTCAAAGTCGCGCCCAATTCGATGGGTGCTACTACTACAAGAGTTCGACTTGGAAATCCGGGAAGTAAAGGAAATAGAAAACCAAGTTGCTGATCATTTGTCCAAGCTTGAAGGAGAGGAACAGAAGGTTGAGGTGGAGGAGATCATGGAGACTTTCCCAGATGATCAACTCTTAGAAACAAGCCTCGAGACCTCACCATGGTTTGCAGATATTGCAAATTACCTGGCAAGTGGTATTGTTCCCTATGACTTGTCTTCTGTGGAAAAGAAAAAGTTTTTTTTTGTGATTATCACATGTATTTCTGGGATGAACCATATTTGTTTAGAGTTTGTCTTGATAACAAGGTCTGAAGATGCATTCCCGAGATAGATCAATCTTCTATTTTACAAACATGTCATACTTCACCATACGGAGGACATTTTGGATGTGTAAGGACATCGGCTAAAGTGTTGGAGTCAGGCTTTTATTGGCCGACATTGTTAAAATATGCACACTTCAGAGTGAAAAGTTGTGATGAGTGCAAAGGACGGGGAATATTTCTGTCGATATGAGATGCCCATGAACCTAATTCAAGAGGTGAAAGTATTTGATGTACGGGGAATCGACATTATGGGACCATTTGTCAGCTCATATAATATTTACATACATACTTGTAGCGATGGACTATGTCTCGAAATTGGTAGAAGCCATGGTACTTCCAACAAATGATGTGAAGGCAGTTATTGGTTTCCTAAGAAAGAACATCTTTACCCAATTTGGCACTCTAAGAAATATCATCAGTGATGGGGGCACCCACTTCTGCAACCGTGACTTTGCCAAGTTGTTGGAGAAATATGACGTTCGCTATAAAGTTTCTACTCTGTATCACCCACAAATAAGTGGAAAAGTCGAGGTGTAAAACAGCATAATCAAGAGTGTTTTGACCAAAACTGTAAATGCTACTCGGACTGATTGGGCGAGAAACTTGGATGATGCGCAATGGGCTTACCATATTGCATTCAAAACTCTGATCGGTATGTCACCATATAAATTGGTATTTGGAAAGGCATGTCACTTACTGGTAGAGTTAGAGCATAAAGCCTTCAGGGCGCTATAACAATTAAATCTGGACTTGGAGGTTGCTGGAACTAGAAGAGTCATAGAGCTGCATGAACATGACGAGTTCCGGTACCATGATTTTGAGAATACAAGGTTATATAAGGAAAGAATGAAACTGATGCATGACAAAAATATTCTTGAGCGAAATATTAAGCTAGGAGACGTGGTACTATTATTCAGTTTGAGATTGAGGTTGTTTCTGGGCAAATTTAAGTCAAGGTGGTCAGGATCATTTCATGTGCTAAGGATTCATCCCACCGAAGCCGTAGAGATTGCTTCAGAAGATGGCTCTCGCAAGTTCAGAGTCAATGGTCACAGGAACATTATTTAGGCATAAATGACACAAAAGTAGTATCGATGACTGATTTGATATAGCCAACAATGGTGAGCGAGCCTTAAGTCGGTTTCCTGCGTCATGCCGCGATGTTAAATCAGGCACTTTATGGGAGGCAACCCATTGTAATTTTGTATTCGTCAAACCGTGACGTTAACTAAGGCATTCATTGGGAGGCAACCCAATTCGTAGTTAATTTTTAGTGTAGTTAGAATTTTTTTATTTTCATTTTAGGAACTAACATGTTTGCGAGTAATTTTCGCAAGTCATACATTGCACTTCGAGTCGCTTGGTCCCCAGCGAGATGGGTCAGGCAACTACCGACACGGTCAATATAAACGTTTGAAGAAATGGAAAACAAATTCATCACCGCTCACGCGGAAGCGAAAAAGGCTAAAGCCAGGGTAAATGACATCTTCGCCATTAGGCCGACGGCAGGCGAAGGACTTCGTCACTTCCTATCCCGATTCAACAGGTTCAGAATGAGCCTACCGAACGTGTCAGATGGGATGCGGTAGCAGCCTTCCAAAATGGGATAAATATAAACGGGTCGAAAGTACCCAAAAAACTATTAAGTAGGCTCATGAAATACCGTCCCACCACATGGAAAGAAATCCATAATGCCTATTATGCCGAAGTAAGGGAAGATAAGGATGACCTAAATGGTCCAATCCAATGGCTAACATCAGTCCAAACCTATACAAGGAGAGATCGCCGCAACGATGGGCGAATGGACCAACTATCCCGTTTCAGTCGAGAAAGGTATCAGCCCTACACCCGGACATCCATCCCACCTCCTCCACGACATGCAGAAGTCACACCTCGACACACCGTGCTGCATCGAAATGAAAGAGGTATGCCTCCACTGTCATCTACTCATAACTTTTGTGTTTCTCTTTCATAAATAGTGTATGCACTAGAAAAGCTTGGCAAAAAGGTGCAATGGTCGCAAAAGATGAAGTCTGATCCGAGTACCCGTAGATCGAATGTTCTGTGTGAATTCCACCAGGAAAAAGGGCATAAGGCCGAAGACTGCAAGGTCTGTCACTGGAAGTGGTAAGAATGCTAAACTAGGGACACCTGAAAGAACTGCTGAGGGTTCGAGTATGGATTAACTTCGCTCGTGGGCGCGACTAACCTCAAGGACCCCCAAAGACACCTTCACCTGCTAGTACCATGCAAATGATCATTGGCAGCAACGATGATACTGTAATCAACCATGTGAAATTTACCACTACATACAAACTCAAGCAGATAGTCGCTCACAAATGGTATGATGACCACGAACATAGTACCATCTTTGATAAGTCAGATACAAACGGTTTGTATTTCCCTCACTATAATGCTTTGGTTATAACTTTATGTATCGAAGATACCGATGTAAAATGAATAATGGTGGATGATGGAGCGGTGCGTGTATTATTCACCTATGAGTCCTCATGCATATGAGACTAGAGGATAAGATAGTACCGCGCTGCATAACACTAATGAGTTTCAATAATGTAGTGGAACGAACCTCTGGAGAGATAGTGCTGCCCGTTTTGGCCGGAGGAGTCACTTTAGAAATGACGTTTCACGTCATGAACCAGGAAACAACCTATAATGCTATCATAGAGCGTCCATGGATACACACCACGCGAGCCGTCCCATCAACTTTCTATTAAGTAATCAAATTTCCCCATGATGGAATATTGAGCATCCGGGGCGAGTAACGCACCAGCCAAGAATGCTACCGAATTGCCCAAGATTGCGCACACACACACACACACAATAACTAAGGGGGACAAGTGCAGAATTATAGCAATCGGCCATATCGGCAACCAAACCCGACATACAAATGGAGGCCATCAAATACCCAGATGTCATAGAAGCCTGCAAGGAAACCATGGAGGACCTCGATCCCGTTCAATTGGACCACACCGAAAGCACAAAAAAGCATATATCGGGTACAACCTATCAAAACTAGGTAAGTTCCATGAGTTCCGAACTAACAAAGCCGATTTGTTTGCCTTTTCCCATTCAAATATGCTGGGAATCCCAAGGGACATAGCCACACACAGGCTGAATGTCGACCCTCTTTACCCGCCTGTGCGACAAATAAGGAGAAAGTTCAATGTTGTTGTCACACCTTCTTTTTACCGAATTACTACACCCCGTGAAGGGATATAATAAAGAAAGGAGTTTTTCCACTTAAAGGACAGTCGGAACGAGATTTATTTATTTAGATTCAGAGTCACCAGTTGGGAGATTAATGGTGTCCCAAGTCACCGGTTGAATCCCGTACCGAGGAAATATGACTCTGTTAACAGTCCGTGAACCAGAAATCCGGATAAGGAATTCTGTTAATCCGGGAGAAGGTGTTAGGCACTCCCGAATTCCGTGGTTCTAGCACGGTCGCTCAATTGTTGTATTTATTTTTTATCTGATTTCTAGATATGTTCCATTTTTATGTGCATTTATTAATATTTTGCTATATTATTTAATCTTTACAAGAATTGCAACGTCGTGAAAATGTATTCCGGACCACACCGTACCAGTACGCCTGTGGCCTTTAACACATTTCGACTTCGTTGAGATTTAGATTTGGGTCACATAAATGTACACCCGTACTTAAGAAAGTATATTATTATAAATCGCACCTAAAGCATCTACGTCTATGTTAACTTTGGGAAAGACCGTGAAATTTGCTAAACGGTCCTTCCAAGTCTAAAAATTTTATATAGCAATTTATTTGAGGGCCCCGCAATTGTATATTTAAAGCGGCGAGGCTCATCTCACTTTTATTTAAAGGTCCACTTAAGAGTGACTATGATTTTCTATTAGTTTTATTTCTAAAAAATGAAGTAAAAATCCTAATTAATTGTTGTTTAATAACTATCTTAATTTGTTTATGAATTTTCACATTCCCTTTGGGCCTTAAAGAGGGTCCAAATAAAGGCCACGACCCCTTATATATCAACGTGGCCCTAGACTGGGCAGGCCCGTGCGAACAATATTGTTCCTGCTGGGCCCAATAAAATGGCCCTGTTTACACCTCATGTCCACAGATCAACTGACCTCAAATTGAGGCCTGGACGAAAAAAATAACTACAAATTGAATCTTCATTTTTAAGCATTCAAACTCAAATGACAACTTATCCTATTTTTCACGGCCGAGTTTTTAAGTATTACATGAAATATCATACAATTACGCACAATTGTAACAGCACTTCAAAATATGATACTGATTCTGATTAAGCTAATACTCAACTACTGGTTTTATACACTACTTTTTAAGTTGCCTAGATCCGTATAATTCACTTATGATCCTAGATTGAATGTGTTAACTGTCAGCTCAATGCTTTATTGTTATCAATTAATTAAAAGCTAATTTTTCGAGAAAATGAGAATGTAACTAACGTTTAACTGGACAAACCTTACAATGAATGACATATCATAGAAGCATTTTAAACTATGATTAATTGCAGAATTTTAAATCTGTTCTATTTTTTTAACATTTAGACCTCTAATAATATCAAATAACTTCAACTACAACATATGAAACTATTCTAAAGCTGATGCTAATATCAACTCAAAAATTAACAGTCCAGTCTGAGTTTATGGTTCAATTACAAATTTAGACTAAGTCTAATGAATACAAGAGCCTAGTTAACTTCTACATCAACTATGCTCAATAAACACGAAACAACACAGTAAGACAGGAAAACATGTAAACTTCTCCATTTCATTTTTTTTCTTCAATTTCGAAATTACATCACAATGATTGGAATGTACCTGGAAAACGAAGAGAAACCGATGAGATTCTAATCGAGATATCTGAAATAGGAATCAACCACAGCAGTAAACAACCTCAAACAAACAGCAATCACAGTTCGATCAGAAAACCCAGCAAGGTAACGAATCACACAGCAAACTTGATATTCAAACCAACGTAACTCCAATTCAACAGAGCTTTGATCGCCAATAACCAAATAGAAGGAGAAACAAACTTGAAATTGAAATATATTCAATGGAACAGTGAGATTTTTTTTACGATTTTTTGGATTTTGAAATGATGAAGTATGAGAATTCAGATTGCAAATAGCAGAAGAGTATTTCTATGGATTTTAGATTTTTTCAGACTTTTCCAAACTTCCAAAAACTTGTGCAAGGAGGCCAAGTAAGGCCTATTTATAGAACAAAAAGGGAGGGAAATTTTGATTTTAATTTGTCAAACAGTCCCTCTTTTTATTTCAGATGTACCCTTAATACTTTCTAATTAATCGACTCTAAGCCCGTATTAGTACAGAATTTTCCTTTTCCTCCCCATCTAGAATGTTCTTTTCTATTGCTCTTTCCATTTTACCCCTACTTCTAAATGATATTTACTCCATTACCCCTCATATTGTCCACATTACCCCCACTTCCTAAATCTTATTACAATTTAACCATTTTTACATTCCTAAAACACCCTTGAACCCCACTCTTATTTACCAATGAACCGTACTGCTTTTATCCCTTTACCCCTTAGATTTAACCAATATTACGAAATTATCCTACTGCTCTATTTCAGAATCCACACCCAGGATATAACAAGCTATAACCAATAACCCTAATTATTCAATCGATTAACACTTATTTATTTCAGAAATTAAAACTAATAACAAACAAATTTACTAAAAATCAAACTTCTAATTAATATTCTCAATTTAACAATTCAAAACAAGGAGCGAAATTATAACCAGAATCTAAAAAAAAAACTAATCAAATAAGTATTCAATTCCTATTAACCTTGATTAATATCCAGAAAATTTATCAAAGACTAGACAAAATTGTTTACTTCCTAAAACTAATATCAAAATTTATTTATAAAAATTTTATTTTATTATTATTCCTTTAGTTTCAGAACAGTAGCAAATTTACCAAACAAAAATGGAAAAGCGACAATAAGAAAGAATCAAGAATCAAAGACAGAGGAACAAAAGAGCATACAAAGAAACAAAAAATAAAAATCAAAGAGCAAAAGGAAGGAAAACACTTAGCTTTTCGTTATTTTTTCTAGGCTTTTCTTTTCATTTCTTTCTTCTTTTCTTTCTTTCTTCTTTTCTTTCTTTCTTCCATTCTTTCTTTTTTCAGACTTCTTGACTTTCCAGGCAGACCCTCTTTAATATATATTTTAGTTTTTTCTGGTGAGGTTTGGGACTTAATAACTTCAGATATGCGTTAAGGGAGTCAAGAGATGCTTATGGTGTGATTTTTGTTATTTTTGGGTAAAAGTTTATTTGCCGGAACTAGGGTTCCGGCGATGTTCAATTGAATATTCGAGAGAAAAAAGGCTGATTCGAGACAAACGGGGTGCATGGGTGGGAAGAGAGCGTTGAGAGGTGTCTGGGGTGTTAGTGGTGAAGGGTTTGGCTTAAGTTGTGTTCGTCGAAGTAGGGTTCCGGCGACACTAAATTGAATATTCGAGGATTTTCGGGGTGTTTTAAGGGAAACGGGGTAGAGGGGTATAACAAGGGACTCATGGCAGTTCAGGGGTGTATTTTGGAGGTTGAATGGAGGACATGGCGTTTCCCGCCGGTGGGGTTCCGGCGGGGTTAGGGGAAAGGTGAGGCGGCTAGGGTTTTTTAACAGAGGAGAAGAAGGATAAAATGAATGGTATGTATGTATAGTTGATATATTAAAAGGCTATGGATGATTCCTGGCCGTTGGATTACATGGATCAATGGCCCAG